>WOXC01007349.1:0-214965 GCA_011680675.1 Gymnobelideus leadbeateri | reverse complement strand
AGGGGATTCATTCCTATTTTTCTCGGCTCCCATGTCTCCAAGTTACTTTGTCAAAGAAACACCATCTTACAGATGCCATATATTACAAACTACTTTTGGGGGTTAACTAATCGCCATTTAAGTCCTCTACCTCCTGGTGTCACATGCTTAAGAGACTGTAAAACCGAGATTTTTATTTATACACTTACTTATACACAGATAATACAGAGTTTCCCCAAGGTCTAGAGCTTAAAAAGCACTAAGACCTTTGGGACACCCTGTATATTCACAGGACATGAAAAAGAATATGTCCCTTCATCAGAATTTCTGAAAATACTTTTTAAAAGCTTTCTTCTTGATAATAATTCACTAAATACTTAAAATGAAAATAACAGAAATTTACTTTCCCGAGCTGTGCCCAAGTCTCACAAAGGTATTATACGATGTGTTCAGTCATCTCAGTCCTAGCCAACTCTTAGTGACCCCATTTGGGGTTTTCTTGGCAAAGATACTGGAGTGGTTTGCCATTTCCTTCTCCAGCTCCTTATTCAGATAAGGAAACTGAGGCAAATAGGGTTAAGTCACTTGCCAGGCTTAAGGCGGCTAGTTAAGTGTCAGGTCTATCCACTGCCCCACCTAGCCGTCCCGTTATGTACTCTACAACACTGCTATTTTTCCATATAGATCGATATGGATAGCCACCTAACAGAGTTGAGACTGTTAATTGCTTTTGGAATAGTTAACAGCCCCGGGGCCAAGCCCCCAATCACCTCCGAGACCCAAAGGTGAGAGCAGTTCTGATCTAATCAGTTACTCCAGTGAAAGCGGACTTTTTGACAGTCAGCCGCCATCAGTAAGCAATGGTGACCCTGAGTCAGAATGCCCACCAGCCCAGCAGATACCAGCCACGGTCCGGCCTCTTCCAACAATGGAACGCACCAGAGGGCCAGGGAAAGAGAAGGCTGGAGGGCCCGGCCTGACGCGGAGCTCCAGCATCCTCACGCTAACCCTGGTCCTACCACCCGCTCAGCCCACCTGGCCGCTCACCTGTGCCTGCTTCTGGGATGGTACAGCCGAGGTGCTGCTCTCGTCCTCTGTATCCCCCACCACACGCGTTTCTTTCTTCTCTTTTCTCCCCATTTGCGGAGGAGAAGCAGCCCGAGGCTCCCGCAGATGTGGTCGGGGCAACTCTGACTCGGCCGCGGGGCACGGGGAGGACACGTAGCTCCACACGGCATAGATCACCCCCGCTGTCATAGCGGCCGCGGCGGCCACCAGCCCCACCGCCCTCACGCCGCGGCTGGCCATGGACCCTGCAGTCTGCTGCTGTCCCTGCCCTGGCCCTGCCAGCCAGGCTGCACCCGCCGCAGCCTTGCGGAAGAGCACGGGCCGGGGCTCCGTGCCAGGAGCGCCAGCTACGAAGAGAGCCCAAGGGCGAACAGGATCCAAGAGCTCCCGCAGTCCCGCCCCCTGCCCTCCCCGGGGGCGCACGCATGGCTCGCGGGGCTGGGATTGTCCCCAAGGGCCCACCCTCAAGCATCCCCAGCAGTCAGCTGAGCCTATCCGCTTGGGTCTACAGCTGCTGACCTCTTCTGCTCAGTCTTCCAGCCCGCTGCAGCACCACAGCCCTGCCCAGGGGCAAAAACCCAAACCCTACGCTTCCCTGCCCCGCGCATAGCCTCCTCCAGTTTGCCAGCCTGGAAGGAAAACTGGGCTCATTTATTTTCCTACCGTGGAGTCACTTCCCCTACTTAGCAAGTTAAGCTTGCAAACTTTAGTCATATGGTATTTTACTAGTGCCCAGGACGATTTAACAACAAAAAAATAGGAGAAACCACCACAATGATCAAATTTTTAAAACCTCGTTTTTTGCCTTTTTATCTCCCAGCACCCAAGTATAAACCAAAGTGCCCAAAGTTTGGAAGTCCACGTCTAGAAGACAAACTGTGTTATTTTAAAACAAAACAAAAAACCCCTTCTTGTTCACTACCAATCTAGATCAGTTAAGGGAATAACTCTGATCTCTAATCCTGCCTAAGGGCTTAACTATAAATTCAGCCTTTCCGCGATCAGATTCGACCTTTATCCTTTTGCTACCCAGAATTCTCATCCCTTACTTGTTTGCAAGTCTAAATCCCAGTGGGATCAGTCTGTGAATCAGTCAGTCTGTGAATACAGATGTTACCAGAAAGGTTATAAGGAGCTAGTCTGGAGGGAAAACTGATGGCTAACAGAACTAAGCCTTCCAAATGTGCTACGTATCACTAATTTACAGAATAAATGCTAAGACTTGCTGCAAAATGCACCCCTCCTTATGAATATTTATTAACCACCACTTTGTCAATTATAATAACCAGCATTTTATATAGCCTTTTACAGTTTACAAAGTACTTTACATTCATTTTCTCTTTTGATCCTCACAACAACCCTGTGAGGTAGGTAGTGCAAGCATTCTGATCCCCATTTTGCAGAAGAGGAAACCGGCTCTGAGGTCACACAGCTATTAAGAGGCAGAGGTCAAATCAGAACTCAGGACTCAAGACTCCAATTCCAGTTGCTCTTTTCATTACACCATGGGTCCTTCCCCAAACTATCATTGTTAAAAGCCTACATGCATATTTCTAAAGGCTACAAAGGACTCAAAATTCATGGCGTATTTTTAATAGTTTAAACTGTGTGGCTTCTCTCAGGGTCTCATGTCTATACTTGGATTTTGGTGGGTGAAAGGAGGTGACACTTTGAAAATAATTCATCCCTCAATGGAATGAAATAAAGGGTACTCAACTTTCAATGCACTTAAACCTCCCAACAAAAATCCTAACACCCAGGAGGACACTTTCATCCACATTCACTGCTAGCTAGAATGTTTTATTTTAAAATGTCACAGTGAATGGAAAGATCCACATTGATTTTATATGTATATATGTGTGTATATGTACACACACACACACACACACACACACATACATATATATATTCACACACAAATTTATACAAAATATATCACTGGCAAAATCCCTGTCCACAACAGGATACAATTATTAGCAAAATTAGGGTCCTATTCACATTTCTACTGTCAATTATAATCATTTGTTTAAACTGAGGTCTGCTTATGACAGGCATTAGTATGTCCAGCAATAATGACAACTAAGAGGTTTGCCTGAATTTCACTAATGTGTGTGAAATATACCTTGGTCAAAATTTTCACAGAAAGAGTTCTTACCAAGATTTTATGGCTTACTTAAGCTAACAAATGATTATCCTTTACCAGAGAACTACAAATAGGCCTAGTACATACATTTGCTAATAATTATTTCTGTAATATATATGATATACTCAGAAGAAATTAACTTTTGTCACTCATACCAAAATAACATTATTCTGGCTGAATTGAAGATGTTGTGTTGTGTGTACATCACAATCAATCCTTCCTGTTTTAAGATCCAAAAAAGGAAATGCCAGAAGTTTTCCGTTTCTCTCACACAGCAACAAGGAAAAGTCCTGAAAACTCTGCCAAAGAAGTTTTGGTAGCAACACTGGGACTTACGTCTAGCAGTATTTTATTAAAGGATGAAGTAATGCAATCACAAGGCAAATGTCTGTAGGACTTGAAAAAGGTTTTGGGGAGCATCAAATAACTAGTAACAAAAAAGCAGCATCCCAATGCCCACAGAGCTAAAAAGTTCAACAAGAATAACAAATTCTGTTTAGACACAGGGGCTTCTGAGGGAAAGGCATAGGCAATACTTTTAAAGAGCAGGCCGAACACAAGATAACACTTTGTTAATTTCTAGGGGATAGGAGTATTCAAAACCCACAACTAGAAAGTGGTAGCTGCTTGTTTGAAGGATAGCACCTATCACAGGTATACAATTCCTTGTTAGGGTCTCAAAGCTGATCTGCTAATACTGAATCGCTGTGTGATTTACCTCTCACCAAGTTTTATGGTATAAGAAAGTGCCCATGTATCTGGTTGGGAACATGCCCTTGTTTTGTGGGAGACAAGATGATACCAATTCCTTTAGCAGAGCACTAGATGCTGGAGTAAACTGCTCACCATACTGGTAATGGCCATTTTCTTTCTTGAGCTGAGTGTGCTAGATCAATACAGTATGCTGCTAATTCTGAGACAGAGAAAGGCTACTTATTTATAAAAATAATAATGCAGTGTGAACCACCCAGTCCCCTAACATTATATAACAAGAGGAAAGTGACTACAAACACTGAAAACAAGTAAACTAAAAAAATGCCCTGCAACCACTTAGCTGTGAAGAAGCCAAAGAAGGTCCAGGTCCCCTTTCATGGAGTGATGCTTCCAAGCAGGTTGCTAGTGTTTGGAGAGCTCCCATTTGCAGCCTCTTTATGCCGAGTAAATCATGCTTTAATAAGTGGAAGGTGAATGCAACAAGTGGGTCTTTAGAGTCAGCTGAAACTAGTGTGAGAGAGTTCCAGTTTTAACATAAGCCGGAAAGAACTTGGAGAACACGCCTTATTTGTAAAGGTAGGAAGGGCCAGGGGAGCCCACAAAGAGTAGGGGACGGCAGACGGTTACAGCGGGCAAATACGCAACTGCTCCATGTCCTCTTACTCTGCACAAAGGTACATGACATGAGGAGCCCAAGAGTTAAGCTGGCATGGAGCTGAATGCATGACACGAGTGACTCCTGGATGCAGAGAGCACAGAAAACTAAAGAGAACATTAAGTCAATTTAAGAGGGGAATGAAAAAGCCCTGTGCTTGTTGCTGTTCGACCTTTATTACGTTCCTGGTGCCTTACAGTGGAAAGAGTTAAAAAAAACAGATTGTGACGTGAATGTCCAAATCACCAGCCTCCTTTTCCACCTTTCTTCTTTTTCTGCTGCTGTTTCTTCTTCGTGGCAGGAGCCCCTGCAGGCTTCTGGTGTCTTGGGGGTATTATGTTACTTGTAGAGGCAGATACTGCAGCAGCGCTCCCAGGTCGGGGGGATGTGGGTGGGCTGGACACAGTTTTACTAGCATCCCTGAAATAGGCCAGATTAAATAAGGCTTATTAATGTATTCAACACAGGAAAAGCAATTTTATAAAAAGTACATTCCTAGAGCCTTATTTTCCCCAAATAATGCACAGTTCTTTTAAAATGTCATTAAACAGTAAACTAATAACTCTAAATATAGTCATTATTTACATTTATCTAAATTTATTATATCAAGAGCAAGTAAATTTTTTTCTCTAACACACTACATGTACCCTCTGTGGCATACTTTTTTTTTGTTTTGTTTTCTTGTTTTTGCTTTTTGGAGAGGGGAAGGTAGGGCGATTAGGGTTAAGTGACTTGCCCAAGGTCACACAGCTAGTAAGCGTTAAGTGTCTGAGGTTGGCTTTGAACTCAGGTTCTCTTGACACCAGGGCTGATGCTCTATTCACTGAGCCACCTATAAAAAGACATGAACAAGAGTCTCACAGAATGGGCTGGTATGTAGAGTTGAAATATTTATTGTTGGAGGAAATTCCCACGTAGATAGAACCATAAATCTACTGAGTATACATGATAACCAAATAAGAACTATATTTTGCTTCCCTTCAATTAAACAAAATAGTCCTTTCTCTCTCTCTTTATTAAGATAAGGGACTCCTGAGGTGGTTAGGTGGTGCAGTGAATAGAACACTGGCCCTGGAGTCAGGAGAACCTGAGTTCAAATCCAACCTCAGACACTTAACACTTACTAGCTGTGTGACCTTGAGCAAGTCACTTAACCCCAATTGCCCTATCTTCCCCCTTCCAAAAAGCAAGCAAACAAACAAAACAAAAACAAAACCCAAGATAAGGGACTCTCATTTCTCTGAAATAAACAAAACAGGTTTTCCTTCATGTCTAAAGATTATCTTAATTTGGAAAACATGATATATACAAAAAATAAAGTATTCACATGGTAATTGATGGACTCATCAAGAGGCTCATATGGTCAACAAAACTATTTGAAATTCTGTAAAAGTATAAGTTACTTTAATTCCTAAAAGTACAAGAAAGTTCAAGTCTCTGAAGTTTTTCAAGTTTCTTTCCTTATCAGCCACTTCAATGATGAGAAAATTGGCAGGACAATCAAATTTAAGATTAGGCATCATATAGAATCAGGCTTCCTAAATTTATAAGGCCAGTACTGGTAGTACTGCTAGTGCAGTGGAAGTAGAGCAGTCATGGCCTGGAGGGTAGAGAGCTCTGGGAAGACTCCTTTCTCTGTCACTTACTAGCAATGTGATCCTGAGTAAGTCAAAAGCGCTTTGAGATTCAGTTTCTTCGGGGCCAGCTAGGTGACGCAGTGAATAGAGCACCAGCCCTGGAGTCAGGAGGACCTGAGTTCAAATCCAGCCTCAGAGACATAACACTTACTAGTCGTGTGACCTTGGGCAAGTCACTTAACCCTAACTGCCCTGCTCTCTACCCTCCAAAAAGCAAAAACAAACAAACAAACAAAAAAAAAAACCTGGGGGAAAAAAAACCCTGAGATTCAGTTTCTTCATCAGTAAAACATAAGGTATGCTAACATTCCATAGCCCATAGTAGTGGCTCTCAAAACTTTTTTTGCTCACTTGGAAGAATCTATCAACACGCCACAGCAGAACTTAACAGACTCCTGTAGGCACATGTAACTGCAAAGATATGTATGCTCTCCATTCAATTCAAAGTATATCAGATTAAACTCTGGTTACTGTCTTTGAGAACTACTTATCCACCTCACAGACTTCTTGAGAAGATCAAATATGATAATGTTAAATTAAACATTTAAGTGGTGAATGGCATATGGCAGTGGTCTCCAAAATGGAGGCTGGAGTCTGACCCCAAAGGGCTCAATTAACTGAAGAGGGGGAAAGGGGATTGCATCTAACCATTTCTGTAGCAGCTACGTGGGAGACTTGTCTCCAATTGCTACCCCTCCCCACCTCCTACCTCTGCTGTGTAATGTCACAAGCTTCCCCCTTCAGAGTTCCTTTGGGCCATTCACAGGGCAGTTTTAACCTAACTGCTTCCTTAGGGATGCAGATGTAAGGGTACCACTGGGAAAGCCCCGCTGAAAAACTTCCCTTGTTATCCTCAAGCAAGACCACCTCCTGCCTCTCAGATCACCTCTGGTTGTAACAAATACTTCTCATAGGGCAGGCTATCCATTTTATGGCAAGAACTGATAAAAAGTCCCACTTCACTCCTTTCTTTCCTTTTTTTTGAAGGGGGAAGGCAAGGCAATTGGGATTAAGTGACTTGCCCAAGGTCACACAGCTAGTAAGTGTCAAGTGTCTGATTTGAACTTGGATTTGTGTGAAGTGTTTTCATTTTTTATTTTAACCAACAGGGGATGGGCTTGTGATTGAAAATGTTTGAGGACTACTGATACAAGGCATTAAATGCCCTTCAAGCAATAAAATGGTAAGTCCTTTGAGAGTGGATAGCACTGTGCAAATAGTCATCACTTACAATTCAGATGAAGCTGCTGATGCTGTTCCCTGTGTCCCTTTCCCTATCAAATCCTTCTTTTTACCCTTCTTTCTTCCCCTGTAGTAGGAACGTTCTCTCATTGGAAGCCATCGCTCTGGATCTGGGGTAACTTTAGGATCATAATTCTTGGGTAGTTTTCCTGTTTAAAGAAAATAAATAATGAAAGAGTCTATACACATTATGATTTTGTTCTGAAATAAAGCCAAAACTGAAAAAATAAAATAAAATAAAATAAAGCTGTAAGAACGATTAATTTGAGTAAAAGCTGGAAAATTATCCCGAGATCGAGAACTTCAAATATTTAAGTTTCTGGTACCTATTGCCAATCAGTCCATATCATGTGTGCTTTCAGACTACTGTCTCTAAGATAAAATAAAAATACGGCAACCTGGTATCTGAAAGTCAATTTGGCCCCAATTTACTCTGCCAGACAAATTCACATGATTCTCCTTCGTATATTCAAACATTCCAGTCACACTAGTCTGCCTGATATTTCTCAAATTCCCCATTCCAGCTCCCACCTTGATATCTGTGAATAAACTGTGACATGTGCTGAGACGACTCTCTTATCTTCACCTAGCAGAAGCCTTTGCTTCCTTCTAGGCTCAGGTGCTACCTCCTAGAGGAAGTTATTTCCTGATCTCCAGAACTGTCTCTCTCCCCTCAAATTACCATATACTCCCTTATCTGTGCAAATGTTCCCAGCAAAACAGTCCCATCATCATGAAGAAAGTTCCATGAAGACAGGGACTGTTTTTCATTTTGTCTTGTTATCTCCAGGGCCTTAGCACAATACCAGGCACTCTGGGGTTACTGAATAAATTCAGTTAATTATTTATTGCACTTCAACATGCCCAAGACTGTAATAACTTTTGGTAAAAACTAAGTAACTAATTTTCTCCCATCTCTTGAGCAGGGATGGTTAGCAAACCATCTGAGAATTATTTTAGGATTTGGACGACTCCTTATTTCTTATATTAATTTCATTATTTCAAGGATTCACAATTTCACCATTTGGAAACTTGCTCTACTAACATGCTCCCAAAACCCTCTATCCTTTAAAGCCTTTATGGGTTGCTATAACCAAGAAATACAAATAATTTAAGAATTATTGTACTACCTGAATGCCATGATAAAAAAAGAGCCTAGACATTGGATTTTAAGAAATTATCAAGGAAAACTGCCCTGATATCCTTGAACAGAAGGTAAATAGAAATTGGAACAATCTACCAATCACCTCTTGAAAGAGATTCCAAAATGAAAACTCCTAGGAATATTATAGCCAAATTCCAGAGCTCCCAGGTCAAGGAGAAAATATTGCAAGCAGCCAGAAAGAAAATTCAAATATCATAGAACCAGTCTAATACAAGATTCAATGGCTACATTAAAGAATTAGAGAACTTGGAATGATATTCTGGAAAGCAAAGGGAGTTAGGATTACAACCAAGAATAACCTACACAGCAAAACTCAGTATAATCATTCAGGGGGTAAAATGAAGACTTAATGAAATAGAGGTCTTAATGAAATATAGGTCTTTCAAGAATTCCTTATGAAAACTAAAACTGAATAGAAAACACGACTTTCAAATACAAGACTCAACAGAAGAATAAAAAGGTAAACATGAAGAGAAATCATAAAGGGTTCAATAAAATTAAAATGTTGATATTCCTATACGGGAAGATGATGGTTGTAACAGCTAAGAACTTTATCATTATTAGGTCAGTTAGAGGAAGTCAACACAGAGGGTGGGGATGTGAGTTAACTATAATGGGATGATATCCCCAAAAATAAAATGAGTCAGAGGAATGCAGTGAGAAAAGGGGGAAGAGGAAGAATAGAAAAAGTTATCTCACACAAAAGAGATACACAAGTAGCAGCTTTTACAGTGGAAGGAAAAATGGAAGAGAGTGGTAAAGGACAACACTTGAACCTTATTCTCATCAGAATTGGTTCAAAAAATGAATAATATATGCACTCAATTGGGTATAGAAACCTATCTTACATCATTGGTGAGCAGGAGGAGAAGGGTGATAAGAGAAAGGGGGATTAAGGGAGGCAGCGGTCAGAAGCAAAACAGACTTCTGAGGAAGGACATGGTAAAAAAGGAAAGAGAGAAGGATAAATAGGGGGAAAAAGGAGGGAAATACACAGTAATAATAACTGTGAATAGGATGGAAATGGGTAGCAAAATGGATTAAAAACCAGGATCCAACAATATATTGTTTACAAAAAACACAACTGGAACAGATACACAGAAATAAAATAAGAGGCTGGAGCAGAATCTGTTATGCTTCACACCCAAGTTATAAAAAAGCAGGGGTAGCAATCATGATCTCGGATAATGCAGAAGCAAAAACAGACTAAATTAAAAGAGATAAGCAGGGAAACATTTTGCTAAAATTGTCATAGACAATGATGACATAATTTTAACACTAAACATATATGTACCAAATGGCACAGCATTCAAATTCTTAAAGGAAAAATTAAATGAGTTACAGGAAGAAACAAACAGCAAAATTATTCTAATAGGCATCTTCAACTTTTCCCTTTCAGAACCAGATAAATCTAACTATAAAATAAGCAAGAAAGAACTTAATGAAATAAACTGAATTTTAGAGAAATTAGATATGGAAGATCTCTGGAGAAGACAGAATGGGAACAAAAAGTACCACCTTTTCTTGCTGTACATGGCACCTCCACAAAAAGTAACCATGGACTAGGCCATAAAAATCTCATAAACAAATGCAGAAAAGCAGAAATATTAAATGCGCCTTTTTCAGATGATAATGCCATAAAGATTACATTCAATAAAGGGCCACAGAAACATAGATTAAAATTAATTGGAAACTAAATCTAATCTTAAAGAATGAGTAGGTTAAAGAATAAATCATAGAAATAATAATTAATTCCATTGAACGGAATGACAACAATGAAACAACATACCAAAATTTATGGGATGCTTTAAACACTTACATCCAAGAAAAAGCAGTTCAGTGAATTAGGCATTCAATTAAAAAAAACTAGAAAAAGAACAAATAAAAAACCCAATTAAACACCAACAATTTACAGAGCTAGAAAATACAAAAAAAATTCATCTAGAATAAAAGGTCAAGAATATCAAGGGAATCAATGAAAAGAATGTCAAGGAAAGTGATCTAGCAGTATAGGTATATCAAGTATATCAAGCTGTCTAGGTAACCATCTAAACATCTGGCTAAGAAACAGAGTGGTAGGGGCGGCTAGGTGGCGCAGTGAGTAGAGCGTCGGCCCTGGAGTCAGAAGGACCTGAGTTCGGATCCGACCTCAGACACTTAACGCACACACAAACAAAAACCTAGCCGTGTGACCTTGGGCAGGTTACTTAACCCCAATTGCCCTCCAAAAAGCAAAAAAAAAAAAAACAAAAACAAGAAACAGAGTGGTAGATCCACGGAACAGATTACATACATAATACACAGAAATAAATGACCATAGTAATCTAAAGTTTGACAAACCCAAAGATCCAAGCTTTTGGAGTAAGAACTCACTATTTGACAAAAACTGCTGGGGAAACTGGAAAGCACTTTATCAGAAAATGGGTACAGATCAACATCTTGCACCATATACCAAGATAAGGTCAAAATAGGTACATGATTTAGATATAATGAGTGATATCATAAGCAAATTAAGGAAGCATAGAAAATTTTACCCATCAGATAGATCTATGGAGAAGGGAAGAATTTATGACCAAACAAGAGATAGAAAACATTAGAAGATGTAAAATAATTTTGATTATATTAAATTTAAAAGATTTTATGCAGTCAAGATTAGAAGGAAAGAAGGAACTTGGGAAAAAAATTTCTACAGCAACTTTCTCTGAAGAAGGTCTCATTTCTCAAAAGTATAGAGAATTAAGGCGAATTTATAAGAATCCAAGCCATTCCCCAATTGAGAAATGGGCAAAGTCGATTTTCAAACAAAGAAATCAAAGCTATCTAAAGTCACATAAAAAATGCTCTAAATCATTATTGATTATCAAGAGAAAGGCAAATTAAAACAATTCTGAGGTACCACCTCACACCTATCAGAAATGACAAACTGGAATTGGAAGGAAAACAGGTCTGTTATTGAACTACTGGTAGAGTACGGAACTGGCCTAATCATTCTGGAGAACAACTGAGAACTACGCCCAAAGGTCTGTGTATAAAACTGTGCATGCTAGGTCTGTACCCCAAAGAGATCAAAGGAAAAGGACCTAGACACACAAAAATATTTGTGGTAGCAAAGAATTGGAAACTGAGAGGATGCTCATCAATCAGGGAATGGCTGAATAAGTTGTGTCACATGATCATGATAGAATACTACTGTGATACAAGAAATGACAGGTGGAGTGGTTTCAGAAAAAAACACGCCGAAACCTGTATAAACTGATGCAAAGTGAAATAAGAGAAATGGGAGATCACTTTGCACAGTCACAGCAATGCTGTAATGATGTTCAACTTTTTAAGACTTGGCTATGTTAAAGACTATGATCAATCCAGTGATCCAAGGCAATTCCAAAGCACTCATGATGAAAAAACACTATCCAACACCAGAGAGAAAACTGATGAATTCTGGGTGCTAACTGAAGTGTAATTTTCTCACTTCACTTTTTTTATGCAATATAACTAAGATGAAAATGTTCTGCATGATTTCACATGTATACTTCATTTAAAAGAAGGAGTTAATAGTTTTCCCAATACTTTGCCCTGATCAAGACATCTTAAGTGTGATGTTCAGTTTTGCATCCCATGGTTTAGCAAGGATACTGATTAATGGACAGCATCCCAAGGAGGACAACTAGAATGGTGAAGAACTTTGAGTCTATCACAGAAGAATAGGCTGAAAGACCTAGGACTGTCATGGTTAGGGAAGATTTAGGGGAAACATGGCATTGTATTCAAGCAAGTAAAGGGATATTATGGGGAAAAGGGATCATGTTAGTTCTGCTTGATCCCAGAGGGCAAAATCAGGATCAATGAATAGAAGATAACAAAGAGAAAAATTTAGTCTTGATGTCAGCAATTTTTATTTTTTCCCTTTTTGGAGGGAGGAAGGTAGGGCAATTGGGATTAAGCCCAAGGTCACATGGCACAAGGTCACATAGTTTTTGTGTTTGTGTTAAGTGTCTGAGGACAGATTTGAATTCAGATCCTCCTGACTCCAGGGCCGGTGCTCTATTCACTGTGCCATCTAACTGCCCCAAGAAAATTTTTCTAACAATTAAGTGGAATGAGCTACCACAGGATATGGGCGTTGCCCCTCCTTGAGGGTCTTAGCAGAGATTAGATGTGTATGTGTACATGCATACATATGTGTGTATATATATATATATATATATATGCATAGGTTAGATCTATACCTAGGATACTTCTCATGTACAAGTTGGATTAAATAGTTGATAAGGTCCCTTTCAACTCTAAAATTCTATGACTTTGATCTTTGTAAAAAAATTTTAGCTTAGAAATATTTTTTACTTTAAAAAACTTTTAAAAACCTGGTTAAAGGAGCCAGTACTTAGTGAGTCTTCTCAAGTGATAAGCTTTCTGAGTCTCACATTTATTTCTCTTTTGATGTATACACATAAGGAAATCTATCAGTGTAACCAAGGCTTTAAATACATGTGATAGTAGTGTGAAAAGTAGTATTCTTTTTGCAATCTGTACTTATTATATGGAAGAAGAAATAAGAATAAGTGCCTTATATAACAATGTCTACAGAATTAAGTTCAGTAAAAGTCAGTTAAGGCAGACTAAAAACCCACAATCTGAAGAATACATATTTCTACACAAAAACATAAGACTAGCATCTATAAATGTTGTAGAGCAAACCTGGATCATGAAATAATTGTTAGTAATGTGATAAACACAATTCTAGCTATAAGAAAATAAAAGGAAAAGAGAAAGTTTCTTTCAGAGGGTTTCACTAAAAAATGAAAAGAAAACTTGGTTTCATCCAATGGTGATTTATTAGACTATGTAAAATGAATTTACCTTTCTTTTTTTTCTTCTTTTTCTTTATGTCTCCTTGCCTAGAAAAAATAATGAAATCAAATATTTATGGAGCATTTATTATTTTCAAGATAGTTAGAAAATGGAGAACGTAAACAAAACCATCAATATTTACATGCATGGTACAGGAATTATACTCTAGAGAAGAGAAGAAATGGCCACTGAGATATATTTTTATTTAGGAAATATTTCACACACAATCAAAAAAATTAAAATATTTAGAGACAAAACCAAAAATAGAACACCCACAGGCTAAGAGAGTTTGACATAACTGAATCTAGAACCTTAATTTGCACACAAAGAAACTAAGACTAAGATGTTAAGCAACATGTTTAAGGTCAGGTTCTGAATCTGAACTCAAGTTCTCTTGATTCCAAATCCATAGCTTTTCCCCCCACTATGTAACATGCTATTCTACACCTGACAAAAATGAAGAAAATGCAAAAAAAAAAAAAATACTGTCTACTTTGGGAGGTGAAGCAAGTTAAGTAAATATTTCGAAACCAACCTGAAAAGCTAGTAAACACCAATTAAGCAGATGACAAAACTGAGTGACCACTTCAGATCTAAATGTCCACAAAGCACATATTTTGAAAAGCAGGTAGAGTATATAATCATTATATGAAATGAACCTAAAAGATCGTCTAGCCCATTCTTCTCATAGTTGGCATGAGGAAACAGATGGAGAGAAATTAAATGACTTGCTCAAAGTCATAGAGCTAGTTATTTCCACAGAAGGAACTAAAAGCTAGATCTATTAACCCCAAGCCCAAGGTACCTTCTATTACATAGAGATTATTTTCTGCCAAAAATTCATTTTATCAGCTTAATGAATCTCCCTAAAAAATTATCCAATGAAACCAGAAAATAGAAGAAGCAATCTGCTTTGTCTTGGACTTGGGTCTTTCACTCCAAAATTAAGCATGAAGACAAAATATTATGGGATTGTAGATTTAGAGTGAAAAGAAATCTCAGAAATCATGTAGCCTAACTCCCTCATTTACAGGTAAGAAAATTGAGGCTCAGGAAACTCAGATAGTAAAAAGATTATCAGAAATTCAAATCCAGGTCTCATACCAAATCCAACATTTTTTCTACTATACCTAACCCCTATACATGCCTAATCAAACATTTATACTGCAAGTTATATCAAAACTCAAAAACTATTATACATATAACAGATTTTTAAATCAGGATGGTGACATGGGAATGGGGACTAATGTATTAGAAAGTGAATGTTTTAAAAATTCAGTTTCACCCCAAATTTAATCCAAGAAATACATATGAAATAAAAAAGTAAACTCTGAAAAACGAAGCATTAGAAAAACCCCAACAAAATGTGAGTTGAATTTAACTAATGATATTTGAGGGATCTTGATTAGACTGTAAAATTGTGGTCCCACTGACAATTAAAAGGAAAAAAAATTACATGGGAAAAGAAAAAATGCCAGCTGCTTGATGTCACAACTTTTTAAGTTGTGAAGGAAAATATTTCAAGAAAAACTGAGAGAATAAAAAATTTCCAAATGACCTTCAAAGTGTATGCTTTTTATATTGCTAATGATATGTCAAGGCTGCAAAATAAGTAGCTATTTTGATTAATTATCAATATCTGAGTTCTTGCAAGTTGATGAAAAGGAAAAACATTTATTCTTACCATAAAGATCATCTAACTAGTTCCCTTTTTACCCCAACCACCTGATTTTTATATAAAACATAGCCATTTCTTGTTCTGTTATTTGCTGGTATTTTTTGAAAGATCTGTATTAGGATTAACAATAAAAACCATTACCCTTGTTCTTTCAGTGGGTTCTCTCCAGTAAGCTTCCCGCCTTTCTTCCGAATGTATGTAGCACCATGGGAATTTTCAAGTGCTTCTACATCTACTTTCAGGGACATACTATCTGATGAGGGCAAGTGTTTACTAAGACTGTGACAGAGTAAAAGTTCAGGAAAACAAAATGAACACATGCACACTATTCATAAGACAGTTTCATTTTGTAGCATTATCAAATTAAGTCCTTAAATCCCAAACAGAATAAAAATTTAAAGAATATAATAACATCACAGCAAGCTAAATTGTCAGATATATTTATGTACCACATATCTTGATAAAATGGCATGAGAGAAAGGTTGCATCCCTCCTTCAGGTCAGTGGTATATCAAAATCCTAACAGCGTGGCTAAATGAACACATCATTCTAAAACATCCACCAATCTTAAACCCAGATTGGAAGTAAGGGATTTTATCAGGTGCATGGATTCAGATCTGTCCAGAAAAAAAAAAAAAGGATACACCTTTGCCTTCTCAGGATCTACTAGTGAATAAGCAGAGATAAGCTGTGCCAAAGTGTGAACATCTTTTGGATTTTGCCTGAGGGAAAAATGAAGAGTTAAACACAAAAATTCCAAACATAACAACTAATCAACAAGCATTTTATCAAGAGCCTATGTGTCAGATGATGAAGGTAAAAAAAACCAAAAAAAACAAAAAACAGAAACAGCAAAAGCCCATGGACATAAAAAGATGGCAAAGCAATTAAGATGTCCACCCTTGCACCCGTAAAAATTTACTTCCAGAGTTGCTCCAGGTCACTAATTGCGTCCTTCTTCCTCCCATATTTGAGTTTGAAGTTGGCAGCTTCTCTTATCAAGGATAAATGAACAGAAGACTTTGGCTGCAGGTTCATTAAAAAAGGAAAGTTTTAGGCAAAATATATTTAACAAGTGTCACCGAAGTGACAACTATTTAGACCACAGAAGTTTGTTTCTTCATTAATTCCTTTATTTTAGCTTTTATTGATCGCCATAATTATTTGAAGAACATTTCAAAGGGTGGGAAAAAAAATCAAACTATAAGCTAACAAAAAGAATAATAACCAACTTAAAAGTTCAAAATTTACATTCATTTTTAAGACAGTATTTGAAATTGGGTCCATTTTCCCCTAGAATTAGTATTACAAAAATGTTAGGTTCCCAGAATAACCCCTCCACTGCATATAGATATTAAAGCCATCATGTAGCTAAAGTGTATTACTAACAATATTGTAGAAATGAACTATCTCTATTATTTTTAATTATAAACTCATTCCAATTCTATTGCCAAAGCTAAACCCTTGGAGAAGAGACTTCTACTTCTCTGTTATTGGCCTTTGGAAATGGGAAGGGAATACACATCTATTAAGCACGTGTGAGGTGTCAAGTCCTATGTCAAGCTCTTTACGATTATTTTATTTGATCCTCACAACAATCCTGGAAGGCAGTTGCTATTATTATCCCCTATTTACAGCTGAGGAAACTGAGGCAAACAGAAGTAAAGTGACTTGTTGGGGGTGACACAACTAGCTTAGTATATTGAGGCCAGATCTGAATTCAGATCTTCCTGACTCCAGGCCCAAGGTGATATCTATCCTCTGCACCACCTAAGCTACCTATGAGGGTAAAGAAGGCCCACAAGGACCCAGCAATGGTCAGGCAAGGGATCCCAGGTTTCCCCAACTGAAGTGAAACTGCTCCATTCCTAAGTAATGGGTGTTTTTAAGAGTTTATAAATTGAGGACAGCTAGTACTAAATTATGTTACTGAAAATAACTAGAACATTTCCGGGCAGAAATGCTGAACATTTTTTAGGGGACAACAAGGTCTCCATTTGCAGTATTGTATTTATCTGAACTCAGTATGTATTTATCTGAACCTTCCACTAAAGTCCTATCTGATGCCTCATTTAGGAGGAAAGTTTGTAAAGGTTTCAAGTACAGACCTGGCAACAGATTGTTGTTCATGCCAAGCTAGCTTAACTTGAATCTAGCTTAACTCAAACCTAGAAGAATGGTCAACAGGAGACTATTCTGGACATAGCAACTTGTGAAGATGATCTATTACAGTAGGGAAACTATAACAGATCTTTTGATATAATGAATTAGTATCTACATAATCTATGAAATGAACAATGAATGATTTAGGTGTAAACGTAGTCTGTGGACAGTTGTGACTAGTGACAAAGTGAAAGTTTTCCCTAACGACCTTTCTGGACTGTTTGAAGCAATGATAAGGTATCAAGACTTCTCTTTCTCAGGACTTATTACACTTGAGGGACATAACTACAAATGCTATATAGCCTTCCCCTGGGTCTAATAATGACCTTGGGCAAGTCACTTAACCCCAATCACCCTACAAAAAAGCAAAAAACAAAAACAAAAAACAAGCAAAAAAAAGAAACCAGAAAGAAAAACAATAAATCATCTACAATGTTGTTACTGACATCACAGCAAAGCACCACACTAGTAGTGTCCCCACATAACTATATTGATTACATTTTTCTACTGGCCCTCCTAGTTAGAACATTTACCACAGACCTCTAGAAGTGCCTAAAGGTGCTCGATTTAAGGGACTTGCCCAAGGCCACAAGCTTGTCTCTATAAGAGGAGGGCCTTGGACTAAGGTCTACTTGACTTCAAGGTCAGCTCTTTCTTCACCATGCCACACTGCCTCTCCTTTCAGTCTGCTCAACTGTTACTGTTGGGTTTTTTTGGTTCAAGGATGCAATGTGATAATTGTAAAAAAAAAAAAAAGAGAGAGAGAGAGAGATGACATTTGCATAGCTTTATCTGATTTTGTTTTGGGGTTTTTGTTATCACAATTGACTCAGGATTTAAAAATAAGTGGTAAAGAAAACAAGAATATAAATAAGCCCTCAGTAAACATTTGTCTACAGGGTCTGACTGTATTTTTTTAAATCATTAAACATATTGCATAAGGCATCGTTAAAGGGAGTTATTTGCCTTTATGGAAGCAGCACTATTTTACAAAAAGAGCTAATTACTAAATCCAGAGGATTTAGCAGGACAGGGAAGTATATAAGCCAACTGTCATAAAAATGTTAGTTTTTAATCTTCTTGAAGGGTGCCAATACTTGGGGATGCTAGGATTTGGGGGAAGAGAGGAGTTGTACAAGTACTTAAAAGAAATTCAAATAAAGTAAAAAAAAAGGCACACAGATCTAGAGCTAGCAAGGACCTCAAAGACCATCTAGCCAAAATTATTTAATTATTTAAATTGTGCAATTTAAAGTTTATAATTATTGTAGTCAAAAAAATTCCCTTAAAATTAAATTTACTTACCTGGTGATTTTGGTACCACTGGATAGCTTGAGAAAAGACCTCAATGGCACTATCTATATCTTCTTCATGACTATACATTGTTACTAATGCAGACACCTATACACAGTCAAATATTTAAAATTAGCATATGATAAAATTCATCATGAATTTTTTCTAAAACCAAAAACATTAAGGAGATGATAATGAACATATTTTGGCATCTTTGTCAGTAACAATTTCGTGTGTATTATAATACTCTTATTAGGGCTAACTAAAGTACTTTCCTTCCAAAAGAAAGAATTGTGAGGAATAAAAAGACTGTCAAGTGTTTAACGAAAAGTAAAGTTGTTTAAATATTTATCATTGCATTCTTCTAAGGAACACAGTAAGTTATAAATTTCAACATTTACTAGGTCTGTGGTGATAGGCAACTCACTTAAGCTCTCTGAGCATCATTTTTCTTATTTGTAAAATTAGGATCATACTGGTAATATCCACCTTACAAGGCTGTTGGGAAGGAGTTTTGTGAACCTCCAAACTCGAAAGATCGTGTGAATTATTATTGTCACTGTTAAGTTTCCATGGTCAAAAAACTCAAAGTTTTGAGCACAAAGCCCTCCAATAACTGCCATCCAAGGATGAGTCTCACTAGAAGACTATCTCTCAGGGAATAAATTATTTTAGCCACCACTCATGAAGACTATCACTCAAGGAGCAGATGATCTTGATTTGATGTGGACCCTTCCAGCACTACAAACTGCTTCGTGGTTTACTGTAGGTCAGTTCCAAGGAATCTCTCATTCCAGGGAATCCAAGAAGTTCTTTAGTTTAGTTACAAGCAGAGGTCTCCAATGTGCTGATAATTACATTCCTTGTTACAAGGAATGTAGCTGTCTGTCCTTATAAAGCATAAAAGCAGCCCAGTGTTAGACTTCACAACAAATTTCGATCAAGAAAATGGCTCCCAAAGGCTCTCAAAGTATTTGGAAAAGTCCTCTGATTTTCAAGAATTTTTGACTGCGGAAATTTAGAATTTTATTTCTGAGTGAGTCTCTGTTGTTACTTTGTAAAAATTAATTTAATTACTATCCTAAACAAATGAAATCTCAATTAAATCTGTGTTATTTCTGTGCAAATAAATAACACAACCTCCTGTTACTCAACAAGATTAAATAGAAAAAAAAAATTCTCACTTTTGTTCCAAAGTAAAAGTTACAATTTGATGATTAAAAACAAGGCACCCAGTTGCAAAAATAGTTTCCAATTCATGAAACACTACAATAATCTAATGACAATCCCTTAGAACTACCTACAGTAGCACTGTCATATATGTATATTTACATTTTAAAATAAGGGTCGACATGATATTCCATTTAAACCAGCATGAGTAATAAGCAAATCAAAACAGTTAAACCAACTATCATTAAAATGCTGTGAAGAAATTGCAACTGGACCCATGGTTTTATAACTGTGGGCAAACATTACAGAATCAGAACTCCAAGTCTCATTTTATTGTACTTTGAGAGCTTTAACATTACTCCCAAGGATCATAGGTAGGCTAGACATTCCTACACTGAGAGAATATGAGGAATTTTTTTCCCCATAAGAAGCTTTGTGGCTTCTATGCAGGACAACTGAAAACATCTGCTCAACCTGCTATAATCAATTATCCATTCATATTTTACCTTTCAAAGTGACACTAATGTACTGTGGGTGAAGATGTGAAAAGTAATCTCAAATTATGCAAATAAAGTGACTAAAACGTCTATATACTTTGACCCAAAGATCCACTTCTACATATACTTCAAGGAGGTCAACGATAAAAAGAAAGGCTCTATACATGCCAAAATATTTAAAGGAAACTGTTTATGATAACCACTGGAAACAAAGTAGTTATCTACTGACTTGGAGGATGGCTAAACAAACTGTGGTACATGAATGTAAAGGAATGTCACTTGTGCTTTAAGAAACAATGAACAGGGGTGGCTAGGTGGCACAGTGAATAGAACGGGCCCTGGAGTCAGGAGGACCTGAGTTCAAATTCAACCTCAGAAACTTAACACAAAAACTAGCCATGTGACCTTGGGCAAGTCACTTGACCCCAATTGCCCTCCATACCCCCCACCCCGCAAAAAAAAAAAGGAAACAATAAACACACGATAAATACAGAAGCACGGCTATCATGTCTCCAATTTACCTTGTTAAAAACACTGCAGATAAAACACTAATAGTAATAGCTAAATAATTAGCACTAATGCTTGTTAAAACATCAGCAATGGTGTTCTAATGAAGTTTTGGCCTCTATCCTGACTGGGTCCTTAAATAAATTTACTACTTAATGAAAATAACTTCAATTTCTTAAAATTCTGAAAAATTTGCTAACTAACTTCATGTTCAAAATTTAGTACATTATGCAAGACATAAATTATATGATGAAAGTTACTTTTGTTACTTTCAGACAAATTTAATTAATTCAAAATACAACAAAATCTTAGTCCTTTTTGGTTTTGTCTAAATCTGTTAATAATTTCATGTCTTGCTATTTTTATCTAATCCTCTAGTTTAATGATGTATTAATTTTCCTAATCTTAAGAAATCTTCATATAGCATAAGGGCTGTTGGCATACTGAAAACACTTATGACATTAGTAGTAGTATGTGTCTGCCTTTTGTTTCTGAAACTTGTTTATAAACATAAATAAAGATTCCCTTTTATTTAAAAATGAGAAAAGCTTATGTGACATATGAAATTACACAAAGTGGAATAAACAGAAACAGGAAAAGCATATACATAATCATCAGAAGAACATAAATGGAAAAACCAACCAGAAAACTACTGAAATGAAATATTACACAAGATAAAGAAAAAGTTTGGTCCCAAAGAAAAAAATGTAAGATCCCTCACCCCAAATCCCTTTGTAGAGGAGAAAGGTGGGGTTTGTGAGTATGGAATACTGTAGATAATGTCCAACCCCTCCCCCCTGATTTTGTATGGTTTGATTTTACTGAATTGTTTTTCTCTTCTTAACTTTGCTATAAGGAATGAATATAGTCCAAAAAATGTTGGTAATAAAAAATATTTAAAATAAATTTTAAAAATATATTGTAAAGGAATGTCACTTATGGTTTAAGAAACAATGAACAGGGGCAGCTAGGTGGTGCAGTGAGTAGAGTGCCGGCCCTGGAGTCAGAAGGACCTGAGTTCGGATCCGGCCTCTGACACTTAACACACACAAACAAAACCTAGCCGTGTGACCTTGGGCAAGTTACTTAACCCCAATTGCCCTCCAAAAAGCAAAAAAAAAAAAGAAACAATGAACAGGGGTGGCTAGGTGGTGCAGTGAATAGAGCACCGGCCCTGGAGTCATGAGGACCTGAATTCAAATCCGGCCTCAGACACTTAACACAAAAACTAGCCGTGTGACCTTGGGCACGTCATTTAACCCCAACTGCCCTCCAAAAAGCAAAAAGTAAAAAATATATATATATTAGCTATCACAGAATACTTCTAAATCCCCACTTGATTACTGAGACTCACTAATTGTCTAAGTCTCAATCTTCTAAACCTGTAACTCCATCTTCCACTTTGACCCACTTCATTTGATTTTTAAGAAGGATTTTCAGAAGATCAGAAATGATTTTGCTGAACCCAACTCAGATAAAGAATTTGGCTATAGCAACTCAAGATATGTCTGTGATCTGGCTCTACTCTTACACATGAAATAAAAATGCCCTGAGTTGAAATTACAGTGCTCTGGGTTAATTCTTCAGCGACATAAACTAAACAAATGACAGTTCCCAATAAGCTCCTACTTCATTTCCTTTTCTCAGCTTGTATATGTTAGTTATAACTCACCATGCCTGGTTTATGCTTTAACTCTCCTATACTTCTCAAGATTAGACATGCTTTGGTAATATTACCTGAAGGATAAAAAAGAAGCAGTGTTTTATAAAAAATTATACCATAAAAATTTTATTTTACCATTTCTTTTCCCTTCTCCTTTTCCTAACCGCAAGAAAATGAAAGCCAATGATTTACATTACCTTAATCCTTTAATTTCTAGTTAACTAGTCTCACTCCAAAAAACTACAAAAAGATAGTGCTCCTCTCCCCTCCTCTAACAATTCTTTGTTTATAAGTGTGTAAATATTGGATTATTTGTCCTATGGGTAAAAACTGATAGGCAGTGGAGTAGAGTAAATAGGGAGTTGTCCTTAAGAGCCAGGGCTTGACTCAATCCAGACTCTAACAAAGAATGGCTGTGTGACTCTGGGTACCTGATAGGCAATGCAAAAAATTACTCTGAAAAAAATATACTACTATTTCCTTTCCTTCTATTATTTACAAAACAACCAGAATGAGGAGTCCCCCCGCAAAAAACTGTCCTAATTAGACCACATGAAGTCTGTACACACTACATTCATATTTGAAAAAAAACCAACAAGCTAGAAATTGGCCAGAGTAGAAGACAGGAGATGAAGCCACAACAGGATCAACTAAAAGAAATGTGGACACCTATCTCAGAGAAGAGAAACCTTATGCAAAGAAAATAAGAGCAACACTTTGACACCTAAATGGAGGCTGGACTAGGGTGGGGAGAGACTTAAGGCAGGCAGACTGGTCAGCAGGCCATTGGAACATTCCAAGAAGATGAGGGCCTACCTGTACCAGAGTGGTGGCAACGTCAGAGAAGAGAAGGCACAAAGGTAAAAATCAACAGGACTTGGCAACAGATTGGCTACAGGGCTGAGGGAATGAAGAGTTGAGGGTGATACCTAGGTTGTAAGCCTAGGAGACTGGGAAGATAGTGGTGCCCTTGACAGTAATAGAAGTTCAAAAGAGGAAAGGATTCAGAGGAAAGAGAATGAATTCACTTTTGGACATACTGAGTTTAAGCAGACTTCACAATATCCAATTCAAGATATCAAATGAGTAGTTTGAGATGAGATTGGAGGTCAGCACAGAAATTAGGGCTAGATAAGATGTGAACATCATCAGCATAGACATGATAACTAAATCAGGTGGGACCTAATGAGATCATCAAGTGAAATAGCAGAGGGAAAAAGGGCGAGGACCCAGGATAAAGCTTTGTGGGACAACAGCTATTGGTGGGCATAACTTGGCTGAAGATCCAGCACAACAGGCTGACAAAGAGTGGTCAGATAGAAAGAGAATAGTGTTCCAAAAACCTAGAGGAGAGATTATCAAGAAGAGGGTGATCAATAGTGTCAAAAGCTACAGAGAAGCCAAGAAGGGTGAGGGCTGGGAAACCGCCACTGAATCTGGCAATTAAGAGATCACTGGCTGCTCTGGAAAGAGGGTTCTGATTGAACAAGGTGAGAAGCCAAGTGAGGAATGAAAGCAGAGGAAGCTATTTTGATGGCTTTCACATGGAGTTTAGCCACAAAAGGGAGGAAAGATGAGATGATAGCACAGATGGATGGATCTGAGGATAGGGGAGACATGACCATGTTTGTAAGCTGTAGGGAAGCAGTCAGGAGACCAGGAGAGATTGAAGGTGTATGAGAGAACAGGGATGACAAAGGGGGTAATCTGCTAGAGAAGATGGGATCACTTCTTTGCATGCAGAGAAGTCTGCCTTGGCAAGGAGAACTACTTTATTATGTGAGACAGGGGAGAAGGAGATAAACTCGTGCTACAAGTGCTAACAAACTCAGAAAGCAAGTTTCCTTCCCTAGATATAGCCAATTCTACTGCTTGACTAAAATAACTATTCAAATATGTGAACAAAACATATACACAGATGATTTATATAATGACTTTTTTGTAGTTTTTGGTTTTGCGCATGGAAAGGAAGGTGGTCTTAAACTATGATTCAGTTTGAGGAAAACACAACGTGAGAGAGACCTGGATTGAAGTTACCAGCCTTGCTGGCCCTGGATAAGTTCTAGGACTCACTTTCCTTGTCTCTTAAATGAGACAGTTCTTTCCAGTTATATGATTCTTTGAGTATACTTTTGCCTGAAACTTTTTTTAACTGTTAAGACAGTTCAATACTCTTCTCAGAAGGAAAAAGAAAGATCTCATCAAAAGACCAATTTATTGATAGAATTCTTAGACTCCAACATGGTTCTTCCTACATTCTCACCTTGTGTGAATTCAAAGTTACTTCAGGACAACTCAAAATCATCCCGTTTCATTAAAAACAAAATGACATTACAAAACTATTAAACATATCAGTACCTTGAGCAATTTTCAGCTGTGCCATGGTCAATTTAATTTCTGCTGCATTGGCAGGATGCTGTTCTGAGAATTCCTAAGTATTTTTGGAAGAGGAAAATAGAGACTCATCATACATTTTACTTACTAAACTCACTTGTCAACTTTTGATCTCTCAACTATCTAACTTTTTAAACAATTTTTAATGAATAAATTTTCAGGGCACAATTTGAATCACAGAGGTTCGGGAAAACCTTATTTTTAAAGATGAATAAGGCTAATCATTCAACATATATCTCTGATCAAAAGTGTGCTGTGGAAATTGAGAAGTAGCATAACAGATTAGAAAGAGAGCTGGGCTTCAAGCCTGGAATGACAGGAGTTCAAATCCTGCCTCCAACACTTATCAGCTATGTACCCACAGACAAGGGCTTAACTTCTCTGAGTCTCAGTTTTCTCATTTCTAACATGAGAATAACCACAATAATAACCCTGATGGGGTTGTGACAATCAAATGTGAAGTACTCTGTAAACCTTAAAGCACTATATAAGTGTTGATTCTTGGGTTTCTCATGCTTTATAAATATGGAATGATGATCATTATGAATATTATGGATTTGAGTAAGTTCTTTTTAAAAATGTATAGTCACTATCACTTCTACCCTTTACCTTTTCTCTCTGGATAATGTTCAAAAACATCAGGTTTCCTGGAAGATGTTTCACTTTATTTCACACAATAAATCTGAGGTAGATCTTCCAATAAATGTTATCTGCTTTTGCTTGCTTCTCACCCAAATTCCAAATAAGTAAACCAATTATATAGTCAGTTTCCCTATTAATAAAATCAGAAGCCAGAGTGTATCTTCAAAACCTCAAAAATCTGGGCTATGACTAATCTAGAAATCAGGAGTAGAAAAAAGAATAGCTTTCTGTGGTCCATCTGATCATGCCAGATGGCACAGAAAGCATGTTCTGAATCAAGCAGTCTGGACCTAATATAAAATAGGTCTCTAAATGAAAAGGCACTCAATATATTTGTGGCAGAAGGAATTTGATAGGGCAAACAAAACCTAATAATGGCATAATATAAAAATGAACTAAAACAGGTTTATGATTTACCAATTACCCCTTATCATCATCTCCCTACCAAGTTTTAAGAGCTGCTGAATCATGATGAAAATGATACAGCAGATCACAATGATCAGGGACCCCATTTTAAAATAAACTATTCAATCACCTGAAGGAGGTCTATTGCCTTTGCATGTTGCTTTTCCCGGCAGAGCTGGGCAGCTTGGATTAACACAGGCAAGAGATGATCAGGACTTTGGGACTGTAAGCTGGTTGATATTTTACGGCACTGATCTGCCTAGGTAGACAAGATTTCATTTTTTCATATAAATAAGTAAATTATTACAACCATGATGACAAATAGTACAGAATAAAAGGAGAGATAAAACCAAGTGAAATAAGACAGTCATTTTATTTGGATAAATTAATTACACAGAATAAGTATGGCACTTTATGCAGTCTTATTCTCATTTTGTCCTTGAGAAAAAGCTGCGTTTATTTGGAAGGTACAATTTATTAATTAATCATAATACAAATGTGATTATGAAGTAACAAGATTGGCTTTGACATGTAAGAAGAAACTGAATCTCTGAATGAATTTTCTCCTTAAAATGTTACCTTCATGGGGCAGCTACGTGGTGCAGTGAGTAGAGCGCCAGCCCTGGAGTCAGGAGGACCTGAGTTCGGATCCGACCTCAGACACTTAGCACACACACACACACACACACACACACATACACAAACCTAACTGTGTGACCTTGGGCAAGTTATTTAACCCCAATTGCCCTCCAAAAAGAAAAACGTTACCTTCAGAGTCCCTTGAAGGAAAGGAATTAGTTTCCTCTATGTCACTGTATTCCTCAAAGTCTAGTACAGTACACTGCAAATAGTTAAGTAACTTAACAAATTTGTGTTCAATAAAAAAAGTATATACTCACTCTGCAAAACTGTCTTCATAGATAATTTATGAATCACAAAAAAACACCTCACCTTAGAGTTACACTCCTTTTTGTACCAAAAAGATTATTAATAGCAATGTGAACAATCCCCTTATTCTTCAGATTTTTGCCTTTTCATAATTTCCCGCAGTTCCATTAAAATCAAATCTAATCTCAAAGAATGAAAATTTAATAACCCCAAGAAATCTGTCACAAGTATTAATACAAAGCAAAAAAGGAAAAAAATTCCAAAAATCATCTGAGCAATGTCAGCATTTTTTCAATAAGTGTTTTTCAAGAAGTAAATATAAAAATTTGGATGTATAAAAAGTAGCACATTTAAAAAAAAATCTCAGCTTACAGTCATGTTTTATATGAGGATTTGCTTAAAAACTATCTTACCTAAGTATCTTTAACCCAATGTCTCTACTTAACAATTTAAGTAATCTTTCAATCAGCACCAAAGGAAAAAACTTTATAGACCCCGAAATCTGCCCTTAGGGAAAGTTGATATTAAACTAGAATTTAATCTGAATTTTAGGGATAGGGAGAGTTAAGATCTTTGCTCTCATTAATATTAATAATTCTATATAGCCATAGAACAAAAATGAAAGCCTGTTCTTGAACCTAAGACACAATTAGCATTTTAGAGAATTTAATTTTATTCAGAGTGATTAGACACAGAACAATGGAGAGAATTTATCAAAATTAACAAGTAAGAATATTATTCTGTCCCTCTAAAAACTCATAAATATTGCATACATTCTAGGAATACTGAAACTATACAATAAGCAAATCATACCTAAGATAGGATATTGTGGTCACAAGAGGAAGAGGAAAAATGGTATATAGTTTTACAAAGACAGAAAGAATAAACTGACCCAAAACAGATTTGAGCAGTTAAGCTTTAAATAATACCTCAGGGAAAAAAGGGAAAAAAAGAGAACTGGTATGCTATATATTTCTAACAGTAATTAGGAAGACTATTACTTACCTGGTTTGTATACATAGCAAGTAAAGCTTTGTTAAATTCTATAGCCTGCAGCTGTTTCTTAGAAAGTTTATGCTCTACTCCATCTGCATTGGTTAGTTTCACTTTTTTCTTGGAATCGAAGACATTTTGATCCTATTAAAAAAAAATCCACAAGCATTAACAACTGCCATTCAGTCTCTTAGTTCTTTAGTCTCTTACAGATTCTAGCCTATGTTATAGAAAGACTCTGTAATTAGATACCATTGTATCTAGCTTATTAAACGTAGTTAGTTTACAAACACTATATAGTCTTTAAGACCCTTAAAGAAAAATTGCAGTTATTAATTCCCTTAAGCAGAACTACTCTTTAAAAGTCCCCATACTGGTGAAGTTAAGAGGTGAGAGAGGAAAGTGACAAGAGGAGATGGGGAGAGACAGGGTGGGGTAAACTATCTCATGTAGAAGAGGCAAGGGGAAATAGTTGCAGGGGAGGGGAAGAACAGGAAGGCAAAAAGGCAAAAGCATATTCTCATTGAAGTTGGTTCAAGGAGAGAATCACATACATACTAAATGGAATATCTTACCCTCACTCACTCTCCTGAGTAGGGGAAAGGGGGATGAGAGGGGGGATGATGGAGGGGAGGGCATTCTAGGGGGAGGGGAGGTTGGAAGTACCCACTATCAAAGAGGGACAGGATCAAAGTAGGGAATGGACCAGGTGGGAGGTGAGATGGGTGGGAGGGAAATATAAGCAGTCTTTTACAATATATCTACTATGGTAATGTTTTGCATAGCTATACATGTACAACACATACTGAATTGCTTATCTTCCCAGAGGGAGTGGGTGACAAGGGAGAAAGGGAATGGATTTGAAATTCAAAGTCTTAAAATTAAATGCTTCAAATGTATATAAATGCTATTATTAATACTATTCTGCATGTAATTGAGAGATAAAGTGTGCAGGCATTGGGCACAGAGATTCACCTTGCCATAATGGCAAAGTCGAAGGGGGTATGGGAGAAGATAAGGGAGAGAGCAGATGGGATGAGGGGATATCTAGTGGGACTGCTATTCTGGGGTGGTGGGTAGGGAAAAAATGGGGAAAAAATTGTAACTCAAAATCTGGTGGAAATGAATGATGTAAACCAGAAGTTAATAAAGCATTTGTTAAAATAAATAAATAAATAAAAGTCCCCATACCGGGTAGCTAGGTGGCACAGTAGATAAAGTGTCAGGCCTGGAGTCAAAAAGACCTGACTTCAAATCTGACCTGAGACACTTACTAGTTATGTGACCCTAGGCAAGTCTTAACCCTGTTTGCCTAATTTCTTCATCTGTTAATTGAGCTAGGAAAGGAAATGGCAAACCACTCTAGTATATTTGCCAAGAAAGTTCCAAATGGAGTCACGAAGAGTCGACATGATTGAAAAGATTGATCAACAACAAAGTCTCCATATGCCATCTTTGGTACCACAAAGAAATTCAGATTTGCCCAATGATTCAAATGTCCCTAAGAACAACTATTCCCATGACCCTTGTGAACCTACTTTTAGGTAAGGAAGGGCTCAGCAGTTAGCAGCATCATTGAAGGTGGGTGAATTAGAGAGCCATTTTATTCAGCTGTACTTTGATAACAAGTATTTCAGTGATGTCAATAGATGGTTTTTGGTTTTTTTTAATACAAATGAATAAAAAAGCACAAAATTCACTATGAAAATGAAGAGAACACAGATACTGAAATTCATTACTCCTTCTATTAGAGAAGGCACAGAAAGCTGTGAGCTGAGGAAGAAGGTAGTTGTGTAGGTGATTTGTGAGAAAAGTCAGAGATTGAGACTGGGAAGAAAAAAAAGTGAAGAATAGCTGAAAGAAAACAACCTTCTGGTCCAGTGTCTACTTCCATCTTTTATAAAAGGTTGAAAAAGGAGCTGGATCAAGAGAGTAAAAGAGAAGGGACTGAAGATAAAGGGTTAAAAGTTAAAGAAAATGAAAAGTTAAGTAAGAAATGGACAGGACAAATTGAGATAATTAGACTTGTCCTACTTGACCCAAGGGAGCAGAACCAAGGATAATGGGTAGAAATCATAAAGAGGCAAATTTAGGGTTGAGCATAATGAAAAACTCCACAACAAATATAGATCCCCAAGACTAGAATGGACCTCTGCAAGAGGTGGTCAATTGCTCCTAATAGAAAATCTCCAACCTCTTATAAGGTGATGGGTGTCGTAGAAAAGATACTTATTCAGGAATTCCTATTATAGGCTGGCCTCTAAGGTCTCTTTCCAAGTCTGTGACTCAATGATTCTTTGTAATACCCATGAGGAAATGATTGTAAGGGTTGAGAGTAGTGTTGAGTATTTGCATTGGAAGACCATGACTACATAAAGAACATTCTTCTGAAAATTATGAGACTACTTAGCATGGTAGGAATAGTTGATGCAAGCTATGATACACTGAGAAGGAATGAACTAAAAATCTATTATGTGTATTGCATGAACACAGCACTGTTTTAGCTAAGAGTAAATTGATCCAGTAATACATCAGTAATGAATCTAAATGAATATTTATAATATACTTTCTAAGCCAGTTTAACTGATTTTAATAGGGTTAAAAGGATAGCTGACATGTACAAATGAATTTTGCCTTTAAAATATGGACATAACCCTGTGTAAGAATCACAAACTAGTTTGAAGAAGCCTTGGAGAATCTCTACTAGAGCCTCATTTCAGGGGTGGACATCAAGGCCCAAAGAGCTAGAATGACTTGCTTAGCAAATTCTGGAAGTAGCAGGCCCAGAAATAAAGCCCAGGGCTTCCAACTCCAGATCTTGTTTTCTTTCCATTACACCGGCAGCCTCTCAAGAAACTCCGAAATAAGTTTCCATCTGAAAAGATGAAAACCAAATTTTTTTTGTTTGTTTGTTTTTGGAGGGCAATTGGGGTTAAGTAACTTGCCCAAGGTCACACGGCTAGGTTTTTGTTTGTGTGTACGTTAAGTGTCTGAGGCCGAATCCGAACTCAGGTCCTTCTGATTCCAGGGCTGACTCTCTACTCACTGCACCACCTAGCCACCCCTGAAAACCAAATTCTTTATGTCATATTCCCCATTCCAATATCTTTCTCTTTATGCTATTCTCTAGGTATCAGCAAGGCTAATTATGCTCAAACACCCCTCACGTTATTTAATTCCACCGCTCTATTTCCTACTGCACCACATTTATACTTCTTTCCCTGGCTTTCACTATCCTCCATAATCTGGTCAGGTCAATCTCCCTTCTCTCATCACACCATGATTCCCACCTCTGTCCACTCAAATGTCTTTTTGCTTTTGTTGGGTTTTTTTCCCCTTTATATAAATCCCAGTTCAAACTCCATCTCCTTCCATGGAACCTTTTACAACTGTTTAAGTCCACAATGATTTCTCCCTTCTCTGAATTTTTTTTTCCCTTTTTGGAGGCGGGAAGGAAGGGAAATTGGGGTTAAGTGACTTGCCTAAGGTCACACAGCTAGTGTTAAGTGTCTGAGATGAGACCCAAACTCAAGTCCTCCCGACTCCAGGGCCAGTGCTCTATTCACTGAGCCACCTAGCCACCCTTGAATTTCTACTGTATTTAAAAATTTGCCCTACACAGTATAGTACTTAACGGTTTTCTAAATGTTTACTCAGTTCAAGATACACAGAACTTGAAGGTTAACTCAAATATTTGTTGATTAAAGAACAATCTGTGTAAAATTACAGCAGGATTTTAAAAAATATAATTCAGTATTTAGCAAGGTCCCTCTCTCTCTGCCCCCACTCCAATGAACTACATACAAATTAAAGTAGTAGTAGTTCAGAGAGTTCTAAAACAGTTGTTTCATATATCCATATGTGCATATGCAGATTATATATGCATATGAATGAATAAATATCCCAAGCAGTATGTCTATCATCCATAGACCAGACTAAAATGATTCCTAAGAAATCTGGCTAGCAGGAAATAAAAATTTTTGATCATCAAAATCATACACACTCTTGGAGAAAAACAGTACTGAACATACTCCAAAAATGGTAATCTTCAAATGAAAAACTCTAACAATTAATAAACTGCAAAAATACATACTAAAAAGTTAGGCTTTAAAAAAAAAAAGGGAGGAATCTAACCAATTCATACACAAAAACTAACATTTCTACATAATTTACCTAAAATGAAAGGAAATTCTTAAAACTCTGCCCCATAATCTGAATTTTCTACTCAAAGGATAGCTTTATTTTCACATGAAATAATGTAAAAATTGAGTATCAGAACAACTACCCTTAGATTTTACTCCAACAGAACTTTTCTGGTGTGTTATGAGAAAGGTAGCATGCATTACCAGACAGTGCAGGAAATAATGATGATTTCATTTAGAACTTTCCATACCTTGTTAATTGTAATGATGTTATTTGCAATTACAGCAAGCAATCCCACATCGGTTGGCCTACAGACAAGAAATGATAGTCAAAATATGAAAGCCATTAAAAATCAACCAAGTCCTCATGAAAGAATACAACATATCACTTTCATAAATCCCTTACTTTAATTTTATTATCTGATTATAAAGCTGCAAAGCCTCTTCTGTATGGCCCTGGAGTTGGAGAATATATGCCATCTGACCATGAATGATTGCTAGTTCTGATTGTATGTCTTCCTCAGTCACATCCTAGGTAAGAAAATACGATAGGGTTTTAATCTGAAATAACACCACATAACAAGTATAGCACCCCAAAACTAGAATGTGCTGCCTCAAGAGTGGGTAGCCCCTCATAGGAAATCTTCAAGCAAAGTCTGGAGGACCATTCACTGGATGTCACAGAAAAGATTCTTATTCAGGAATGGATTTTACAAGCTGGTTTCTAAAGTCTCTTTCGATTCTGTAATTCAATGATTCTTTGTAATCCCCAGGTTGAAATGACTATATGGATTGAGAGCAGTAAATTTAAAGAGAACATAAAGAAAACTTTTAGAAGGAAAACAGAGACTCCTTAAATATAGATTATCATCCAAAAAAACAGGAACAACGATAGAGATATATTAAGTTCTCTTAAATTTATTTTTTTAGGGACATCTTAAACAAAAGGGAATATATTTTCTTCAAAAGAATATCTAACAGTTACCCAAGTTTTATTTCTACCCAGATTTTCAATTCAGACACTTAATGACCACATGCAGACAGCAGAATTTCAACAATTTAATTAGTTCAGTCAATAAATCACCACATACTCCAGAAAGTCAATAAATCTAATAATTATTAGATCCCAAATGCCTAAAATTTGATGTAGCAACAATGGCATACTTACAGAGTCTTCTGAGAGTGACTGACGGCAAAGATCTACAGGAAATAAAATGTTTAAAAAATTAACTTAGGCTAGACTGTAATTCTTCCTCTCTATATTCCACATGGCAGGGTCTAGAGTCCATGGAGAAGCTTTAGGAGTCAAGTTTTTCAATTATTTGCCAAATCAAGGTTTACTGAGAGCATAAAACACACTACATTGTTACCATCTCATTAATTCCATTTCTCTAGACTTTTTCTTCTGCTAACCATCTACACTGAACTGCCATCTATGAATATCTAGTCTTCTTTGCTCTCACTACCTGGCAGATCTATGGGACATGGAAGCACATGCCATTTCTACCCTGCTAATCATTAATGATATCAGTTCTTTCTACCTACTTTGTTCTAGACCATCTGAAATTTATGATTTTTGTGGGGGAAAATGTGACAAAAAAGAAAAAGCCTGAGCAGTTCAGGAGTCATAAGATGATAGCTTATCATTCTTACTAAATTTATTTGAAAAGAGTTCAACATTTTCTAACCAAACATCCTATTTCTTTTCCTCAACAAGAATTTAAAAGGTATCATGAAATAAGTTAACACAGAACCAATTTTGTACATATTACATTTATGAAAATATTAAATAGAATGGGACATTGTTATTGATGATAACTAATTATCTCTCAATAGCAAACACTACCTAGAATTGTCCAATGCCCCAAAGGAAGTCTGCTAACACTAAAATGATTTGGAGGTGCTGGTATCAGTCTGAAATAAGTGAGATGACACAGAGAACAGGATGACCACGTTTGGCAAAGGAAACTCCAGTCCCTGATGCAGGTCAACATCTGTAATTTATATTCTTAAAGAGCTACCTGGGGCACTGAGCAGTTATGTGACTTTCCCACAGTCACACTGCAAATATATATCAGGGTTTGAACAAAGATTTTCTTGTCTCCAAGGTCAGCACTCTATCCACTACACACACTGTCCCCCACACATGGGAGTATATCTCTAGAAAGGAGATAATGCAATACAGTTATGTATGTGTGTGTGTGTGTGTGTATATATATATATATATATATAAGTCCACCCTACAACATCGTCAATAAGTGGTCATCTAGGCTCTGTTTGATTGTCTATAACCCAAGAAGCAGGCCACTCCACTTTCAGATATCGATAAGAGAACATATTTCTTCTATCCCAGGATTTCCTCCCCACGACTTGTACCCATCCCTCCTAGTTTGGTCCTCTGGAGCTCTGAAAATAAATGCAATCCCTCTTCTACAAGACAATCCTTCCAATGGTTGAAAACAATCATCGTGTTCTTCCTGGGTGTTCTCTTCAGACTAAATAAAGATATGTCCACGGGTGCATGTTACTGCACAGAGCAAACTGAAGAGAGAGAAGGTCTCTTCTTTTGGCACTTAACATCTGACTACCCACAGACTGGAATTTCAAATCCCTATTCTCCAACATTAAATGCCAGGTAGAAATGCACAAAGCTCACATTTCTTGGAAAGGCATTTTGCATAGTTATACAACTGTTAAATTTAAAATTCCAGGAACATTTTTACCTTCTGCTCTTTGTAGGATTTTCAGAGCCTCGTTCAGCTGGCCTTGTCCAATTAATGCACATGCAGTATTGTAGCACAATTCATAAGTGCCTTCTTGAAGGCCTAAGTTTTCCTGTCATGGAACAAATTACCAAGTCAATTACTAGAATGAAACATGATTTCACGTCTGAACAGGTATATGAGAAAACTCACTGGTACTACTCTTTCCCAGTTGCTTTGGGCCGCAACCACTGCTGAAAGGTTCGTTTTCCTTTCTTCTTCATAATCATCTTGAGAGTTTCGGATAAGGTCTCGGTACACAGCCAAGCAGTCATCATAACGCTCCAGCCTATACAACTGAAGAGAAAGACAGCAAACAAAAAATATGTTGTTAGACAAATACACACATTGGTGGCTCTTCTAAGCTCCTAGCTTCTGGAGTTCTAAAGAGGAAAACTCTAATTCATGAAGAAGGAATAGTCAATAGCTTACTCTTTTCTTTGGAAGCTTTCTTTTTTTGGTGAATTCTACACGGCACCAATACTGTTACAATGGCATTTTCAATTAATCTTTACAACTTAATGCAAAGTTGTAAATGGATATCTTCCTTGTAAGGCATATGCCATCTAAGTAAACCATTTAACTAAAAGGTAAATCACTTTCACTACCTTCCTTTTTCTGAAGTCAGAAGAAAAGTTTATAAGAAAGGTCAAGAGGGATGGGTAGGTGGCACCAGCCACTGAGCAGCATAGAGCATAGAGCATCATAGAGCACCGGCCCTGGAGTCAGGGAGACCTGAGTTCAAATCCGGCCTCAGCCACTTAAAACAAAAACTAGCCATGCAACCTTGGGCAAGTCACTTAACCCCAACTGCCCTACCTTTCCCCCCAAAAAAAGAAAGGTCAAGAAAGAAAGCCTTAATTTATGCCCCTAAATCCATCAAACAAAGTATCACAAAAAGACTTCCATATAAAAGGATTGCTAAGCCCTGACAAACTGGAACAATATTAGGTACGACAAAAGTACCTGATAGTCCCTTGTGTAATGAGCCTTTCCTGCTTTCCATCCTTTCCCCCCATCTTGCTATTTATTCTTTCCACTTTGCTTTCTGTTCTAGCCACCAATTTTCTGTACAAATTTCCCAGGGCATGTGGACAGTATATTGTCTTCATCAGAATTCTTTACAAAGAAACTAAAAATTGGCCCATACCATGATACATCGAATCCAGTATTCTAAAAGTTAAGCATGTTAGAAGAGCAATCTTTTGCCCTTCCCAATGTTAACCTCAAAAGATAAAGGATATACGATCCATAATTTAATCCTGAAAACGTTTATTAAGCATCTTCTACATGTAAGACATTTTGCCACAAGCCAGGAATACTAATAATACAATCCTTGCCCTAGAAGACTTTATAATCTAATGGGAGCTAGTATTATGTGCTTAGGTTAATAACGTATGACACAATGAATAAGGTAAGGGCAAAAGAAAGATCCTGGCAAGAATGCTTAAATATGAGGAAGGGGAGATCATTTTCAACTGTGGAAATCAGGAAAGGTTCCACATTACTGGGGTATTATCCATGAATTTATCTAAATCTTTCCAGACGTTACTTATATTTTTAGCCTATACTACCTCTTGGGGGTTAACAAATTCTTAGTTTACAACCTTCCATATAAAGTATTTTTGTCCTTGATTATCCGTTTTACATTAGGCATAATTTCCTAAGTCAGTTCTAATCCATTTGGAAATAGGTAGGATATAAAGCCTAATTAAGTAGCAGGGATTTGTTGTGGTCACCAAATGTGTTCTTATTTCAAACTTCATTATGCTTTTAGAAACTTTAATCATAATACATCTCTCAGCCTTTTTTCCAAACTAAAGAGTTTGATTCAGGGAAGCTAGGTGGCAAAGTGAATAGAGAACCAGCCCTGGAGTCTGGAGGACCTGAGTCCAAATCCAGACTCAGACACTTACTAGCTGTGTGACCTTGGGCAAGTCACTTAACCCCAAATGCCCTCCAAAAAGCCAAAAAAAAAAAAGTTTGATTCCACACTTCCCTTTCCACCCCCCCACTGAGTTTTTCTTCATAACAGCTTTTTCATCAACTTCCCTGAAGTGTTCAATATACATATAACTCATACATACAACACACTATTCAGCTATTTTTGAATATCTGAAGTAGATCTGCTAGATCTGTCCCAGCTGAGGATGAATGAACTTAATCAATTCTCAAAGAGCAGACTTAGTAGCCTATTCCTTAGGACTTCAGAGTAGGCCAGGGTTCTTATTCCTGGTCCCTGCTAAAGAGAGAAGCAGGATCATTCTCAAGGATCAACAACAGATAGTTTAAAATAGTAATTACCACTTGTCCATAAAGTTCCTTTAGTTTGTCTGTCTGATGGCTGGCACTTTCTATTGTTTTCAAGGCATTCTCAATACGATTCAGCCTGTATTCACAGTATGCCTTCTCAAAGGAAACAGAATCACTGCAAGAGCAACAAATCAGCATATGATTAGGAAAAACAGTGAAATGATATCTAACCTCTTAAGACCCTCCTGTGCTATCTGAAACAAGTGAGTTCTTATTAGATGCTACCCTTGCTTAATTTTCATAAAGGAAATATACCAAATTTTCTTTGCTCCAAAGATAATCAAAACAATTATTTGGCATATTTTAAGAGTTTTTTAATTATAAAAAACCTTGTAAATCTTTCCTAACCAGCTCAAAAAGTCAAAACTCAACCACTAACAAACAAAAAAAAAAGGAAATGTTAAGAGAACAAGGAGCATTTATTTAAGCAATAAATTAAGTACACAAAAATTAGAGAAATACTATCAATCACGTGTAGTCATCTTAACATGACATGAGAAAGAGCTTTCCAACATAAATCTTAAGGAAAAAAAAACTTTTCTTAAGGTAAAAGGCAATATAATGTTTCTTTGTATTAACTTCTACCGCTTAAAAATATAATATGATCATGAATTTTGAGCTACATCAAACTCCAGAGACCATCTAGTCCCATTCCCCCCCGCCCCATACCGCCCCATTTTACAATGAGACTGATGCCAGAGAGGTTAAGGGACTTCCCTAAGGTCTAACAGCCAGGAAGGTATGAACCTTAGATTCACATCCAGGCTCCCTCACTCCAACTCCAGGACTTGCTACTGTACCACATTGCTTCTAATACCATTTTCATTTCAGTTAACCAAAACTTCCTATGCAAATTTATTTCATATTTAACACAGTGAAATAATAGCATCCCTTTAAAGATTACATGGACTTGGTATGTGTTTTTACTCATAAATATGTTTATTTGTAGACACAGATAAGCCCAGTACCCCAAATTCCATATGACTTGCACATCTTTGGGACTGTCTAGTGTGTTGGCTTGGGAGGAGGAAAAGATAAGAAAAACTACGGTTCACAGAGATGATGGAAATCACCTGAACTGTTTGGCATGGTACTGAAAGCAGTAACTTCCACCATTCAGTGTGAGAGGTCTCAATATATGCTTTGTCTAAACTGGTGCCTAAGTGTCAGTATGTTTTCCTCCATAACTTATTTCGTCCCTTGCACTTCTCTTCAAGAAGCAGTGCAGTCTAGTGGCTAGGAAGTTGTCCTGAGAATTAGAAAACATGCCAGCTGTGTGACTAAATGTCCCAGAGCACTCTCTAAGATGCTAATTCACAGAAGAGTTGTAACTCCAAATTGGCCAAGGGAATCTCCTTCCCTACCATGAGTTTATTGTACTGATGAAATTATAAATCAATAAAGCTATGTCTTTAATTCTAGAGGGCAGTTAACCGCAAACTTCTTAATCCCAAATGTCCTCTGAAGACTTTCATCATTCTTTATATGCCCCATATCAACCCACCAAGAAGCAAAATAAAAAGAAAAAAAAGAAAGAAAGAAAGAAGAGAAAAATCTACTCTATCTTCTTCACAGTACTTTAAAGGTAAGCAAAGAGGTTGGAGCACAGGAGGTAAAAGAGGTAGAATTAATTTGTTCACACAGTTTTAGTTAAGGCTGTCAGAAGTAATGCAGGTTGTTTGCAATTCTGACCCCTCTACACTTTCAGAAGCACTATCAGAGAAAAGAAATAAACCATGCCACAAATTAATGAAGTTGGAAAGCAATCTACAAAAGTACTTCTACTTGAAACAGCAGATGGTTTGCTCAGAACTTCCAATATCACAAGTTTAATTACTTACCCAGTCAACACTTTGGTGTGAGAATTGATGACACTCAAGGCTTCCTTGAAATTACCATTTTGGATAAGGCACACCACTTTACAATGCAGAGCAGTTATATCATCTTTATTGATCTGTAATACTGAAAAAAGATAATGTTTTCAGCTCCATGTCTTTTGTGCTTTTTCCTTCCTGACACACACAGGGCCCTTGCTATATTCACCTCCCTTCGCCCCCTCCCCTTCAATTGGGACTAATTCAACAGTCAGTGAAAGTGCTACTTCTCTTCATTTTTAATTTGTAAAGAATAATAATACAAATTTATACATCAGGTTTTCCTCAAGACATCAAAATTCAATACTTTTTGTGGGTCAAAACCAAAAAAAGTTTACAAGAATATATACAATCAAAAGGTAAAACTGTTCTAATAATTCTCAAACCTTTTCATCTTGGGACCCATATCTTTCTAGGCACACTTGGACCAAACAAATATATACCTGTACCCAAAACGACAACAGCAACAATCCCACAATTCATAACTCATCTTGCTAGTAATTTTGCCAAAAAGCCATTCAGGGCCTTCCTTTCATTCTACTTACATTTATTCTGAGAAAAGATAACCTGAAAGAAGAAGGCCCAGATGGATAGATTCATATAACAAAAGTATAATATCACTATAACTAAACAGTTTCACAAGTTTTACAGAACAAATCCTTTTATTAATGGATCTTGTTCTATGAAGTTCGGATTCAGTCAAAAGGCCACACTTGAGGACCTAAAGGGCAACATGTGGCCTCTAGCTGCAGGTTCCCCACCCCTGTGAAGAGAATCATAGACTTGCAACAGAATGGTTGTTCACCTAGAGAGATCTTTGAGTTTTAATACTTCAGTCTAAGGACCACTATAATTTTCATTGGTCAAGCCAGATAATTTCCTTTGATGCAAATAAATTTAAAAAAAATTTAAAAAAAAAACTTTTATAAAACATCACATGAATGATGAATCTTGGCTTCAGAGGGACAATGATAAAACAGTTCCCTCCTCTTATATTAACTGTAGTGAACTATGGATACAAAAGAATGCATACAAGCTTAGGCTAGTTTTACTTAACTGGTTTTCTTTGTTATATGGAAAGGTTGCAGATGCCAAAGTCACTGTGCACAAATTAAAAAAAAAAGCATCAAAACTGCAACAAAAAACATTGCATTCATTTGCTTGATAGTTAATAGTTTCATGCTGACCCAAAAATCAAAATCACATTAATTTAAACAAAATTAGCGATGCTAACAATGAAAATGGTTACTTTTCTCACTGCTTGAAATAACTATAAGTGTTTTGCACATACTCATAAATTTTCATCTTAATGTAGTAAGCAAAAGCTGATTAGACAAAATTACCATGCCAAACAATTAAGACATTTACAAGCATCTATAATGTATAAGATAATGAAGATACAAAGACAAAAACAAAACAGTCTTTGCCCTAATGGAGATTACATTCTAAATGAAATATAATGTAGTTCTAAGTATATACATGCTAAACACTAGGTAATATGAGGGCAGAGGGATTTAATAGCTGTTATCAGTAAAGGCCTCAAGGAGATAGGCAATTTCTGGAAAAATTAAAGATTTTAATACGTGGAAGTGAGAAGGGAATAAATTCCAGGCTTGTGGACAGACAAAATATTGAAGAACATTTTGTCATGCTGAAGAAAAAGCAAGGTGGCCAGTTGATAGGACTTAAAAAACTCTATGAAGTGAGACTAATGTGTAAGTCTGGAAAGATCCTCTGAAGCCAGGTTGTGAAGTTCTTTGAATGCCAGAGAGGCATCTGTATTTGTTCCTAGAGGTTATAGGGAACCCTATAGGTTACTAAGGCAGGGGTATGATACTGTCAGACAGGTACTTTTAAGAATATCATTTTGGGCAATGTGGAGGATTAAGGGGAGGAAATAACAATACATATATATATATATATATATATATATAGGTGTATATGCCAGACACTGTACTGCAAATATTATCTCTTTCGTTCCTAGCAACCCTGAGAGGTACATGCTGTTATTATTCCCACTTTACACTTGAGGAAACTGAGATATAGAGGTTAGGTAACTTGTCCAAGGTCACATTAGCTAAGGCTGGATTTGAATTCAGGTTCAAAAGTCCACAAACAGATGGCATTTTCTGTGAGGCTCAGGCACAACAGAAAGAACAAATCACCCATGGCATTAACACTCACCCTACCATCTGTAACAAGGATTGCTCTACTCATCAGGTTAAAGGAAAAGAGGAATAGTGGGAAGAATACTGGATCTGCAGACAGAGAACATGACTTCAAAGCTCAGCTTTACAACTTATTAGCTACAGGATCCTGGGCAAGACTTTATGACTACATGGAAATTATTAAACATTAAGTTTAAAAAGGAATGGGAAGCTGCAATCTATGCTCTGTGTAGTAAGGCTTTAAGTACTAAACAGTTAAAATACTTTAATATATAATATAAAGATATTTAAATAAAAATGTTAATACTTAGTATTGGATAACTTTAATATTTAAATGATTATAAGTATTAGATATTACTAAAGATATTAAAAAGAAGTACGTATCTCAAGTATTAGAAAACTTTAATAATAAGGAGTACAATTTGAAATCACCAAGCCTGATTAGGGCAAATTAAAAATAAAGATAGCTCAGTTCTCTATTCTCTTTTATTCTCGAGGCAGAAGCTTCTACTCTGACCTTCAAATCCTTCCAAAATGTACTGTAATTGTTTGCAAAATGCATATACACCTGTCTCCCCAGCTAGACTACAAGCTCCTAAAAGCAGCCTGGCACAGCGGAAAAAGGCTGGATTGGGAGTCTGGAGCTCTTCCTGTCAAGTGCATGAAACTGACAACCGTCTATAAGTGAACTTCAGTTTCCTCTCCTGTGAAATGGGGATAATAAAACTGTTCTAAAAGTGCTTCGTAAACCTCAAGACCTCCATAAAAAGAAACGATTGCATGGGCGATCTGAGAATACCGAACCCGCAGTTGAGTGGCCAACTGGCCGTTTCCCAACCCCCAAGTTCCTGGGGGGTACTCATTCCCGGAGCAGGCAAAGCACAGAAGCTGCGGGTCCTTTAAATGCCCCCTCCCCCCGAGCTTCCTCCAGACTGGGTGAGGGAAGGGAGCTAAGTACACGTGGCTTAAAGGGGTAGAGGAACCCAACTCGGCCGGCCTGGGGCGGGGCGGTGCACTGCGGCCCGGCTCGGCGCCGGGACCAGGCCTGATCAATCCCACGAGCCTCTGCGTGGCGCCGACACACGCGGGCGGGCCGGCGGCTGGGGTCCCCCGGCCCGACTCCGCCTCTCCCCTTCCCCTCCTCTACCCAGCGCACGCCGGAAAGAGGGACCACATCTCCCCGAAGCGGCAGGCGCCTCCCGGGGTCGGGGTCCGCTCACGCTGCCACGGCGCCCGTGAGGGGCGCGGCACTCACTCTTGTCCACTGTCTTGAGGGCACGCGTGAAGTCGCCGTTCTGGCCGTTACGATTCACTTCGCTCCAGAGGGCAGCAACCGACGCCCCCCCGCCGCCGCCGCTCGCCATCTTGGAGAATCCAGGGAGGTGGGCGGGGATGACCTCTGGCCCCGGAAACAGATTTCGTCGGGACTTGGGAAGCGGTGGAAATAGGATGTGACATTAGACCGTTGCTAATGGCAACGGGATTCTCCGCGTCTTCCCTAGAGGGGATCCCAAAGCTCCCAAAGACTCCTGTCTTGGGTGGAAAATATGGCAAGAGATTGGATCGCGTGGAGCACCCATTTCCTTTCCTACCTGGGCCCACCCCCAAACCATGCCCTCCCGGGGTTGTCTTATGCAGCCCGCGGTGAGAAGCTGAATTCAGACCGAGAGGGCCTGAGCCTCGGTCGCCCTTCTATTCCGGCCAATGCCGCTAGTTTTGAGAACTGGGGTGCTTTACTTCTTCCGTGGCAGTCTGGTGAAGCCTTCACAGAGACATATTTTAAATTTCATACAGTAAAATAGGACTGCAAAGGAAATCAATGACATTGAGATAGTTATCAAAATATTTTTAAAACAGACCCCAGATTGAGAATTCCTGCTTTAGGAAAAAAAAAAAACCCTTTGCTGTTGCAAAGGAAACAATATGATTGAGCAGTCGAGTCATGGATGATCCACTTTGTGCTCAGTCGTGTGATAGAGACTGTGGGCATCAAAAAAATAAAATGTTTATAGATGTGAAACGAGATTAAAAGTAAAACCCAAAGGAAGGAAAGCAATAGCTGTCACAAAAGAACGTGGAGCCTAAGCAGTATAGTTTAAGGTTAGGCTTTGCCATCAGGCATACAGCCTAGGTGGTGCACACCAGTTACTTTGAAGGGTTGTGTCGTTGTGCTTAGTTGAACTTGTGATTTCATTAGTGTAGGGAACCCCAAGTAACAGAAACTCTCCACCAATATAGATTTGTGCCTGCTCTGCAGAGGCAAGACAAAACCAATTCTTCCTGACTCCAAGGATAGCTCTCTCTCCACTGTGATAGGCCATCTCTCTGGCTTTGAAGAGTGTGTGGAGGTAAGTGCTGACTGGACCTGCAGGAGTATCTCAATTCAATAAGTTTAGGGGCTTTTTATTTATCCTTTTAATTTTTTTTTTTTTAGCAGCAGCTACTAATATGACCTTCTTTCTAGGCTGCATGGTTCACTGAGCAATTCCAAGGATCATAGTAGGCATTTAGAGCTGACAAAACCCCAGTAGATAATCTAGGCTACCATCTTTTTTACAGAAGAGGAAGCTGAGACAAAGAAGTTAAGAGATATGCCAAGTTATAACAAGCAGACCTAGGAGCAGTCTTCTGATTACAAATCCAGTGCTTTTACCAATACATCATGCCATTTTTTCAGAAAAATAAAATAACTTTTTAAAATCTGATTTTATCGATTAATACCTGAATGAACAGGTACCTAATTCTAGCTATCTTATCCCTCCCTGTGGTTTCAGCTAGGTTTGTTTACCTATAACAAAAATAATATTTAAGGGGCGGCTAGGTGGCGCAGTGAATAGAGCTATGGCCCTGGAATCAGAAGGACCTGAGTTCGGAGCCGGCCTCCGACACTTAATCCATACAAAAACAAAAACCTAGCCTTGTAACCTTGGGCAAGTTACTTAACCCAAATTGCCCTAAAGGGGCGGCTAGGTGGCGCAGTGAGTAAGAGAGCGGGCCTCGGAGTTGGGATGACCTGAGATCAGATACGGCCTCAGAAAATGAGCACCCACGCATAAATAATGACTAGCCGTGTAACCTTGAGCAAGTTACTTAACCCCAATTGCTTTAAAAAAAAATAATATTTAAGGAAGATTATTAATATGCAGGTTAAATTAGAGGAAAAATACAGGAAATTAAATTTAAAAGGCTGTTGTGGTAAAAAAAAATATATGAGATAATAAAGGTCTGATCTAGAGTTGCCCATGAGAATGAAGAGGATTGGGACTTCTGGCCAAGGTGACTGAACTGAGTGAGGCAAGCTCCCTAACACATAGGTGTGACCTACTTACTGACAGAGTGATGATGGACACAAAAGACACACATTTTTTAGCCTCTACTATGTGGATTTGTCTTGTTTGGCTATGCTTATTTGTTTGTTTTTTAAATTGAATTGAAGAAGTTTTGGGTAGGATAATGGACATAGCAGTAGATCAGTGGAATAGGGTAGGTACACAAGACACAGTAGTTAATTACTATAGTAATCTACTATTTGTAAACCTAAAGACTCCAGCTTCTGGGATAAGAACTGACTAACAAAAACTTCTGGAAAAACTGGAAATAGTGCGGCAGAAACTAGACATAGGCCAACATCTTACTATACCAAGATAAAGTCAAACTTGGTACATGATTTAGATATAAAGACTGATACTCTTGGTAAATTGGGAGAGCAAGGAATAGTCTACCTGTCAAATTTATGGAGAATGGAAGAATTTATGACCGAATGAGAGATAGAGAACATTATGAAATGCAAAATGGATTATTTTGATTATGTTAAATTGAAATTTTTTTCCCTAACCAAAATCAATGCAACCAAACTTAAAAGGGAAGCAGAAAATTGGGAAACAATTTTTACAACCAGTGTCTTTGATAAAGGTGTCATTTCTAAAATATATAGAGAACTGAGTAAAATTAATAAGAATATAAGTCATTCTGGGAGGCTAGGTGGCGCAGTGAATAGAGCACCGGCCCTGGAGTCAGAAGGATCTGAGTTCAGAGCCGGCCTCTGACACTTAATCCACACAAACAAAAACCTAGCCGTGTAACCTTGGGCAAGTTACTTAACCCAAATTGCCCTAAAGGGGCGGCTAGGTGGCGCAGTGAGTAAGAGTGCGGGCCTCTGAGTTGGGATGACCCGAGATCAGATCCGGCCTCAGAAAATGAGCACCCACGCATAAATAATGACTGGCCGTGTAACCTTGAGCAAGTTACTTAACCCCAATTGCTTATAAAAAAAAAAAAAGAATATAAGTCATTCACCAATTGATAAATGGTCAAAGGATATGAACAAGCAGTTTTAAAAATCATATGAAAAAAATTCTCTAAATCACTATTGATTAGAGAAATGCAAATCAAAACAACTCTGAGGTACCACATCACTCCTATCAGATTGGCTAACTTAAAAAGACAGAAAAATTATAAATGCTGGAAAAGAGGTAGGAAAATTGGAACACTAATGCATTGTTGGTGGAGTTGTGAACCTATCCAACCATTCTAGAGAACAATTTGGAACTATGCCTAAAGAGCTATAAAAACCCTTTGACCCAGCAATGCTTCTTCTAGATCTGTATCCCAAAGAGATCATTAAAAAGGGGAAAGGACCTACAAGTACAAAAATATTTATAACAGCTCTTTTTATGGTGGCCAAGAATTGGAAATTGAGGGGATGCCCATCTTGTGGGGGATGACTGAACAAGTTGTGGTATATGAATGTAGTGGAATACTATTGTGCTATAAGAAATGATGAACAGGTGGACTTCAGAAAACCTGGAAAGACTTACATGAACTGATACTAAGTGAGGTGATAGGCTTGGCTCTTCTCAGCAGTGCAAGGATCTAAGACTATTCCAAAAGACTCATGATAGGAAAATGCTGTCCACATTGAGAGAAAGAACTATGGAGTCTGAATGTAGATGGAAGCATACTATTTGCTCTTTCTCTCTTTTTTTTTCTTCTTTCTAATGGTTCCTCCCATTGGTTCTAATTCTTCTTTTCAACATGACTGATGTGAAAATATGTTTAATATGAATGTATATGTCGAGCCTATATCAGTTTGCATGCTATCTTGGGGAGCAGGAGGGGAGAGAAGGGGAGAAAATTTAGAACTCAGAATCTTAGGGAAATAATGTTGAAAATTAATTATTTTTTTAAAGCAAGCAATTTGAGACATTCACTGCTACATATAAAATCCTATTTTTGTGTTCTGCTCTGAGTACACATATATGAAAATGCCCTTTTTTGGTATTTAAGTTAAATATTGAAAACTTTTTAAGAGAATTACAGGGAAATAGTAATCAATTCAATTCAGCAGGTTTTTTATTAAATGACCATTATGTAGGCACTATTATAGGTGCCAGGGGATGAGGATTGACAGAAGACATTAAATTTGGCAATTAAGCTTTGGAAAGAGCAGTTTCAAATTAAGGGATAAGATCACAAGCCAGGTTGCAGAAAAAGTGTTGAGGAATGAGTAGATGTAATAGTAATGGAATCTGAAGATCCCCTTGTATTGGTAAGCTAACAGGTACTTAGCACTTAATTCTAAGCTCACAATTGTGTCAGGTATTAAGACCCAAAACTTGTGAATCCCACAGTGGGATGGACTTCCTGATGTAACAGGAAGGGTCTGGAACAGGGAAGAATTAATACCTTAAAGAAAAGCCCAAGCTAGAGAACCAGAACTTCTTAGAGAAAGCAGTGTGGAGGCTGAGGAAGAGAGGCCCAGGCTGGAGAAAGTGATTTTTATTTTAAGAATGGAGCTTATGGTGGTGGAGTTTCTTCTGAGAGACAGCTAGAGCTTTTGCTGAAACTTTTCTTCTGGGAGCTTCTGCTGAGAGCTTCTAAGAACCAGGCTGAGGAGCTACCAACTTCTTCTGAGAGCTGCTGAGAACTTCTGAGGGCCAGCCAGAGCTGCTGAGGACTGAGTGCCAGTACTTTGTCTGTTTTGGGTCTATGTTGATTTCACAGGAAGAAAGTCAATTGATGAGGATGCTGGCAATGTGTATAATTGTTATCGTGGCTTTGTTAAGCTTTGTCCTCACAGAAACAGAAACTGTGAAGGACCTGAGGTGGAATAGACACTACTTCAATATGGAACAGTAACTGCAAGGAGAGCTGGACAAGGAACTAGGAGCTATCTGCCTTTGAACTCAGGTGGCATTTGGTTAGATTCGGGCAGGAGCTGGGACCATGGAAGAGAAACCATGGAAGCTGAGAGCCTGCCTCCAGTCAAGATGAAAAGACATCTCCTTGGGTATTTAATACTGACTTATGAGATTGTAACTTACTTGTGACCTAGAGGTAGATGGCCTTTCCACTACCCCTTAAGAGGGTACTTAGTAGTGACTGATGATATTATAACTTAATTGTGACCTAGGGGTAGAGGACTTTGACCTCTGTACTTTGTGTCAAGTAAGGAGCCTTGCTTCCTTAAGGGTGATTGAATTAAGGATTTACTAAATGAAGAACTTACTAAATGAATGTTAACTTTTGCTTAATACTATGCAACCACTTTGTTGAAAACTGTGTAGCCATTAATGTGATAAGTTGTGAAGTTATAACATTCTGAATGCTGTTCTTGTTTTCTGTGAATGTTTTGTCTTAATTTGTTACTGAATAAATAGAGAGTTCACTATACTGTGTAATCAGAACCTTGAAAGCTGTTCACAGCAGCAGTCCTCTGGAAACCTGCTCATGCTTGGCTTTACAGTAGAGGAAATGAAAACAGTGTAGGCAATTTCTTCTAAGAGTTTAACTTGGAAAGAGAGACAGGAGACATTTGGTTGTATTCATATGCAGCAGGAAATGATGAAAGACAGAGTACACAAAAAATTTTGGAGATAGGAAGTTTCAGATAGGAGGTGATACCCAATTTGAGCCTTGAATGAAACTGAGGACTCAGTTGTAGGTGCTGCATTCCAGGCATATGGAACAGCCTGATAAAAAGTGGGAGATAGAATGCTATGTGGGAACCAAGTAGGCAGGTTTGACTAGTATGCAGTATGTGAAAAGGAGTAATGTAAAATTAGCCTGGAAAGGTAGACTGGAGTCAGACTGTAAAGGGCTTTTAATACTGAAGTGAAGACATAAACAACAACAGTAAAGGACCTGACTGAGTCCCAGAGAGTCATGACACAATGCTCAGGATGCTGTGATTTACTGAACTACCCTAAATGGGATCCTAATAAAGGGAAAAGCTAAGATTCATTCTTCCATACCAATGCTCAGTAGTTTTGTGATAGCCAAAAAATCTCTTTGTTTTTTGCCTCATAGCTCTCAATTTCAGCTAGCTGGCTATGCTTTGGACATGCCTTCTCCTTTAGCTATTTAATACCCAGCCCTGCCCTTTTCTGGAAACTTCCCCCCCATATACTGGAAATACCCCTGCCCCATGCCAAGATCTCCCTACCAATCCCTAGCACCTCCTTGCCTGTGACATCAGAAATAGGAAATCAATGAGATGCTCATTAAAAGAACCTGCCCCATCATAATAAAGCCCATGATCTTCTACTGTGTCATTAAAATACCATGGAAGAGATGGGATCCCAGCTGTCTTACCCATGGACTAGGAGGACCTTCAAAGGGCTGGTGAAGCTATTTATGCCAAGTCTGGAGTCAGCCTCTCTGATGGATTGTCACTGACCCTTCATTCTCTCCTACTAGTGTCTGAAAATCATCATAGCCCAAGTTCTGACAAACTCCCCGTTTCTATTCTTAATTGCTCCTCCTACCCCTGGTTTCTACTATTAGGCCTTGAGACTTCCCTCTGTGTGAATTAAAATGCACCAAAATAAAGGACTGTTGTTTTACTTATTATTGGCCTACTTTATTCTTTTGTGAAAACTTCCTTTAAAACCTTAGGACTACTGTTATAGACCAGGACAGAAAGATTGCACTTTTGTAGTGCTAGAAGTTCTGCTGCAACCATCCTTTATTTATTATACATATCATTTTATCATATATCATACATTGTGTGTGTAAATTCATTCATTCATTTATTTTACAAATCAGATTGGCAAGCCTGTATTTTACTGTTGTCATCCTCCACTCCTGGAAACCATTGTGGATCCTTCTGACCACTGTTAATATCTTCTGATATTGGCAATTACTGTGAGACCTTACCGCTTCCACAGTCCTTCACGCTACTTCACTGCTTCCAGTTGTTTGGATCTTTTCCAGAAGATGGTGCTAGTGACCTATTCTCCAGGTAACAACATCTCTTCAGCATTGGGATTATGGATGAATTAACTTGGAGCCTCAGTTTATATCACTTGTTGGCAATATTCTAGTAGGAATTCTTTATCAGTTAAATGTTGGAGCAGATAGCCTCTGAGGTCCCTTCTTACTCTAAAAGTCTGTGAGTCTGCAAGCCTGGAGAGGTTCATTATTGATAAATTGACCACTTGATGAATAATTTGGCCATGGCAATCCATGAAACAAAAATTTTAATGACCTTAAGTCCTTCTTTTGGTCCTACAACGAAGGTGATCAAAAAAGAAGATAGGCATGTTACATCGACAAATCAAGGGATAATAGGTGGATAGCCCACTGGTATCCTCATAATATTATGAGAAATTTAAGGAAAGCCCACTCCCCCCACCCAGAATAGTAGGTGGATTCCCTGTGTTAGACTTATGAGAGAACTTGGCCAATAGCCACAACCAGTGGGAAGGCATGGATGGGTATGGATCTGCATTGTTGGAGGGAATATCCAAATTTATGAGATCACATGTTTTTGAGCATGTAGATGACTCTGAAATTTATATCTATATGTGTGTATATACATACATACATATGTATATATGTGTGTATGTGTATATATCCTGATCTCCATTTCCATATTTCTACTACCTGATAGACATCTCCCCCTGGATGATGCATTGGCATCTCAAATTCAACATGTTCAAAACAGAACTCATTATCTTCCACTCTAAATCCACACCTCCTCCAAATTTCTATTTATGCTGAGGATACCACACTTCCGATCACTCAGGTTGCAATGTCAAATCCTCTTTGCTCTTCTTTCCCTCTTACACCCATATTCAAGCAATTGCCTTGTCCCTCATACCACTCACACTCCATTTGTCCAATCACACAGCCTCTACCTTAGTTAAAGCCTTTATTACATTTCACATAGACTATTATAATAGCCTCCTAATTGGTCTTCCTGTCTATAGTATCTCTCTTCTCTAATCCATCCTTGCACAGATACCAAACTGATGTTCTTAAACAGATATGACCATATCTCTTCCATATTCAAAAATCATGACTGGCTTCCCATTGTCTCCAGGACAAAATACAAAACCCTCAGCTTTGTATTTAAAATCTGATACAATTAGGAGTAGGAACAGGACTTCCTCAGGGCCCTAGCTTCCATCTCCCCCAATTCATGTAAAAGAGGACTCTGAACAAACTTTGGAGCTACAGAACCCACAAAATGACACAGAGAAGCTAACCTCCCACTGAGGACAGCCCAGTAGGCTGGCAGGAATCGGCGACGAGCACAGCTTTCTGGGAGCCAACCCCAGCCCTGCCCTGCTGGAGGTTTTAGCCCCAGGGCAGGCCTGACCAACAAGGGACTTCAGAACACAAGTAGCTATGGCAGTTTCCAGAATTATCAACACATAAATGCTAAGGACAAAGTGAGAGGTCAGTGCAGTGTGGATTTTGGGATCCAGTAGTTGGGAGTGCAGTTGACAGCCCCAGGTTGAGAAGCCACTGAGGGTCCCTGGCGCAGCTGCCACCACAGGGCAGCTTCAGCTCCTGGCCTGCAGAGTGTAGGGGGACCAAGCAACCAGTCTGAGGGGTAATCGCTCTTGCTCTAACCTGCTTGGATCTGGATTGCAGTCTAGGATGGAGGTCCTGGGGTGTGTGACCAGCTAGTCCAGGGGTCAAGTGATTGAGTGGTGACATGAGCAGGCAAAGGAAGCAAAATAAACAGAGCAACCCAACTTTACACTCCTACTTTGGTGACAAAAAGGAACAGGAGGAAGCCAGTGAAGTCAGAACTCCTGCACCAAAAGCTTCAAAGAAAAATATGAGCTGGTTACAGGCCATAGAGGACCTTAAGAAGCAAATAAGAGAAGTGGAGGAAAAATTGGGAAGAGAAATGAGAATGATACAAGAAAATTATGAAATGAGAGTCAATAGCCTCACTGAGGAAAATTACACCTTAAAAAATAGACTAACTTGGGGCAGCTAGATGGTGCAGTGAATAGAACGCTGGCCCTGGAGTCAGAAGGACCTGAGTTTAGATTCGGCCTCAAACACTTAATACACACAAACAAAAACCTAGCCATGTGACCTTGAGCAAGTTACTTAACCCCAATTGCCCTCCAAAAAGAAAAAAAAAATAGACTAACTCCAATGGCAAAAGAGGCTCTAAAAGGCAATGAGGGGAAGAATGCCTTAAAAAGCTGGATTTGCCAAATGGAAAAAGAATCTCAGCTCACTGAGGTGAATCATTCCTTCAGAATTAGATTGGAGCAAATGGAAGCTAGTGACTTTATGAGAAATCAAGATGCTGTTAAACAGATCCAAACAAATGAAAGAATAGAAGGTAATGTGAAATATCTCATTGGAAGAACCACTGGCCTAGAAAATAGATCCAGGAGAGATACTTTTAAAATTATTGGACTACCTGGAAGCCATGATCAAAGAAAGAACCTAGAAATCATCCTTCAAGAAATTCTCAAGGAAAACTGCCCTGATGTTTTAGAACCAGAGGGCAAAATAGAGGTTGAAAGAATCCACCAATCACCTCCTGAAAATGATCCCAAAAAGAAAACTCCTAGGAATATTATAGCCAGGTTCCAGAGTCCCCAGATCAAGGAGAGAATATTACAAGCAGCCAAGAAGAACCAATTTGAATATTGTGGAAACACAATCAGGATAACACAGGATCTGGCAGCTTCTACACTGAGGGATCAAAGGGCTTGGAATATGATATTCTGGAGGACAAAGGAGCTAGGATTAAAACCAAGAATCACCTACCCAGCAAAACTGAGTATCATGTTTCAGGGGAAAATATGGTCATTCAGTGGAATAGAGAACTTTCAAGCATTCTTGATGAAAAAAACAGAGTTGAATAGAAAATTTGACATTCAGATATAAGAAGCAAGAGAAGCTTGAAAAAGTAAACAGGGAAAAGAAATCATAAGGAACTTATCAAAGTTGAACTTTTTACATTCCTACATGGAGAAATGATAATTATAACTGATGAAACTTTTCTCAGTATGAAAATAGTTGAAGGGTATATAGGCATATGAATACATATGTGCATGTATGTATATATGTGTACAGGTATACATAGAGGGAACAGGACCAATTTAATAGGAAGGGAAGATACTTAAAAGGTGAAATTAAGAGGTAAGAGAGGAATATAATGAGAGGAGATGGGAGACACAGAATGGGGTAAACTATCTCATATAGAAGAGGCAAGGGAAAATGGTTACAATGGAGGGGAAGAACAGGAAGGCAAAGAGACAAAACTTTATTCTCATTGAATTTGGTTCAGGGTGAGAATGACATACATACTAAATAGGATATCTCACCCTATAGGAGAGTAGGGGAAAAGGGGGTGTGGGGGGGGGATGATGGAAGAGAGGGCAGGCTGGGGAGGAAGAAAGTTGGAAGCATCCATTTTTGAAAAGGGACAGGATCAAAGTAGAGAATAGAACAACTGGGAGGTGGGATAGGAGGGAGGGAAATATAGTCAGTCTTTTACAATATATCTACTATGGTAATGTTTTGCATAACTACACATGTACAACCTATACTGAGTTGCTTATCTTCCTAGTAAGGGTAGGTGACAAGGGAGGAAGGGAATGAATCTGGAATTCAAAGTTTTAAAATCAAACATTTAAAAATATATAAATACTATTATTATTATTATTTTACATGTAATCGGTAAATAAGGTATGCAGGCATTGGGGCATAGAGATCCACCATGTCCTACTGGAAAAGTCGAAGGGGGTATGGGAGAGAGCAGATTGGAGGAGGGGATATCCTGTGGGACTGCTATTTTGGGGTGGTGGGTAGGGGAAAAAAGGGGAAAAACTGTAACTCAAAATCTGGTGGAAATGAATGATGTAAACCAGATGTTAAAAAAGCATTTGAAAAAAAAAATTTTTTTAATTTTTAGAAGAGGAAAAAAAAGTAAATCCATATTGCAGAAACAATTTGACATATTTTCTTTTTCGTCAATTTAGGTGTACCACAACCTAATAGTGAAGACCCTGCCACATTGTCATCAGTATTGTTATCTCTTTGTCTAAATTTAGCCACTTATCCATAAATGAAAAATATTTTCCTCCTAAAATATAAATATTGATAATAATTTCTCAAATAAATACTAGCTTTATTTTATGGAATTACATTTGTTTGTGCTTAATTTAAAATATTTACATTCACATTTACATACACATCCAGTAGTGACGGTGGAGAAATATTATTAAAGGGCTTTTGTCTTTTCTTGCTGCAATTAAACACTTATGTTTCTGTAAAAGAAGGAGATAACAGCAATTTTTCAAATTAAACATCCTAACACAATACAAACCAAAGATACTAACTTGATACTTACATGCTGAAGAATGATGGTAGGAAAATTTTTAAAATCTTTATTTTCTGTAATTAAACTATTATGTTTCTGTAAGAGCAGAAAAAATTTTTATGTACAATAAAAGCACTGCAGTTCATAACATATGATAGTCTCAAATCTGAACCAGAGTGTTTCTGGCATCATTCATTGGCCTTGCATGATGTGATGGCATCCATAGTGCAAAGTGCATGTGTTGTGTGTTTAGAACCAAGGCTTCAGTGAAGTCCCACAATGCCACACAGGCAAGCCCTGACAAAAAAAACTCTGATTAAAATTGTTGGTCACTGTGTGTTCAGGAACCCTTTAGTATTGCCAAATTTTTCATGACCCTGGCATTCAGTTACACAACCCCGTATGGGGTCGTGACCCACAGTTTAAGAAGTGCTGGTCTATAACACTGATGTATAGAATTGGTTATGGGATAATTAGGGGTCATAGTTGATAGAATGCCAGGTCTGGAGTCACAGACTCATCTTCCTGAGTTCAAATCCAGCTTCAGACACCTACTAGCTGTGTTTCTCTGGGCAAGTCACTTAACCCTGTTTGCCTCAATTTTCTCATCTGTAAAATGAGCTGGAGAAGGAAATGGCAAACCATTGCAATATCTTTGCCAAGAAAATTTCAAATGGGGTCACAGAGTTGGACACAACTGAACAGCAAGAATAAATAGAATTGGTTAAGGCTCTATCATTAGTCACCAGAATTAGAAGATACTTAGAGAAGTTTACATTCAATTTCTTTTTTTTTTTTTTTGGAGGGGGTAAGGTAGGGCAATTGGGGTTAAGTGCCTTGCCTAAAATCACACAGTTAAGTGATAAGTGTTTGAGGTTGGATTTGAACTCAGGTTCTCCTAACTCCAGGGCTGGTGCTCTATTCTCTGTGCCACTTAGTTGCCCCTACATTCAAATTCTAAACAGGATTTAGGATAAAAGTTCCTAGATGTGACTTTTTTATGTTATGATTAGCAATTTCCCCCCCAGTAGTAATTTAGAGTTAAAGGCCACATAGTCAAAAAATTTATTTTTCCTTGGTATATTCCCTGGTTACCTTATCCCCATATACCTCAGCCCTACACCTTTCAGTTCTTATCCTCTGGAACTTCTGTTCTACTGTTAACAAATTGCCCATAATAGACCTCTTCCCATGACTTTCCTTCCATCTTGCATTCATAGAAACCTGGTTTGCTCCCTGAAACCAATGATTCTATTTTTACTCAAGGAGTTCAGTGCCATCCTTAGGCTTCTCTTTCCCAACCATTGACCTCTCTCAAACATCCTGGGCCTCCCAGTTCACCAGCTTCCTGAACTCCTAAGATCCAAACCTTCACTCTACCCCAGCCACATACTGGGATGGTCATAACCTTCCTTAGTCTTACAATCACCTCCAACCATTCATCCTCCTTGATACAAAACTCCCACAGTCCTTACTCAGATCATAATCTGTTATACTTTCATCTCTTACTTTCTTACTCCTATACTCCTATTAAACCTTTCCCCCCTCCCCATTAAGATTTTGATGAATTGTAGAGGGCCGGCTTAGGAAAGCTACAGAAGGAAGACATAGATAGATAGATAGATAGATAGATAGATAGATAGATAGATAGATAGTTAGAGATGGATATTTTTTGGAGAAATAGACAATACAGCTAGGAAGAAAAGATATGAAATAATGCAGACTATAAGACAGGTAAATGTTAAATTGTTTTTGTAACACACATCATCAAAAAGCCACCAGTAAGGCAAAGAGGAAAGCAGCTTGCTAAAACTCTAGTTTGCCCACACTAGCCCCTCATTCTTTTGAGAAAGAGGTATTGGTTAACAACACTTGATCTTCTTCCATTAATAACAACTTAAAAAATCTGCTGCATTTCAGAAGGCTTCAACGAATCCTTTTCTTTCCACCAGGGGCAGTAGCTGAGCCCTAAGGATTAGTGGAACAGTCCCTTTCACTTTTACTTTGATTGGCTTTGGGTAAAGGATTTTTGAAGAGCTTGTGTTTTTGTCTCAGGTCTTCCATTTTTGAGGCCAAAGTCATCATGTAATCATCTCTACCCAAATAGACTTTCTCTAGTTGCTGTCTTTCCACTACTTCCTCTACCTTCTTGGAGGTGTTAATGACTTCTCTGACAGCTTTCAGCTCTTGGCTGTAGAGAGTCAGAGTCTCACACACAGACTGGAATAACAGGCCACACTGGTTGATGCTACCTGCTGAGGACTTACTATCTTTCCTCCATTCAGTTTCATAGATATGGATAAAGGCAGTGATCAGCTGGTGGAAATCTGAGAGGCTCAGATGGAAAGTTTGGCCCATGTTGCAGCTGCCTTTGCTGGGCATTTTCCCTTGGAGAGCTGAAAATTCTTTGAGCTCCTCAAGCATTTCAGTAAGTTCATTCAGTTTTTTAGAAAGTTCTTTCACTTCGCTCTCCCTTGACTTCAGATTTTCTTTAGTCTTCAAGTGGCACTCAATGTCCAGTGGCAAAGGGTTCAATTTGGGGTCTAGGATTTCCTGGAAATGTGAACTGAACAACTTATACAGCAGTTTCTCATTTTCCTTCACTAAGTTGTTGAAGTTCTCTACATTTGAGAAGTTGGTATATCTAGGACCAAAACCTCTGACCAGATCCAGTAACTGTTTAAAGAAATAGAGCTGCCTTTTCACATTGCCATAACCCTTAAGGAGATTCTGGTCATTTGGGCCACACAACATCAGTTCATGACCTATTCTCACCAGCTCTAATATTTTATCTTCAGCTTGGGGATCCTGAAAAGTGGCAAAAAATTCTTCAAAGGAAGGATATAGCCTTCCAAAGAGCCATTTCAGAATAGTCAAACGGTAAATTGAAGGGCTGCATAGCAACTGTTTGATTGTTTTCAGTTCAGTGATATAAAGACCTTCAAGGAAAGGACATTGTATATCCATAAGCTTCTTGAACACATCCAGAACCTCCAAAGTAAGGTAAGGATCTTCCTCTTCATCCTTTTCTAGTTCTATTTCATCTCCCCATTCCTCTTCTACTATCTTTTTTTCTTCTCCCTCTTCTTTCTTCTCTTCCTTTTTCCTGTTTATTTGCCAGGCAACCACTCTCTCACCACTACTGCCCCAGCTGTATGGCCAGGACTCTGCCATCTTTCTGGACTCCCTACCCTGCCCAATCTAGGATTCTGCTGGCAGGACCAGCGTTTTCATTGGTTGAAGTGAATACTCATTGTGACCAAGGCACTCTACCCCACCCTACTTTCCCATTCTATCTACGTGCTCTGGACTAACTTTCTTCCCTTCACAATCTTCACAAGAGTTAAACAGATGATTTTTACCCTAAGCTTGAATCCTGTTCCCCAAGTTCTGCCACCTCTCATGCCTTTATAAACACCAATTCTGTGATATTGTGTGTTGAGGACAGTCATCCAACCATGTTTTCTCAACCCATTACAAATTCATATTTTTTCATATTAGAACTCTAACTTGGCCTTCACCACTATAGGCCAGTCCAGTGGTGGGGAATCTGCCCCTTAAGCCCTTTGATAGGCTTAAGTGTACCTGAAGCCTGTAGGGGAAGGCTTGTTTTTCAGGAGATACTTTGTGATTGGGCAGTGGGTCAAGAGAGTTGTTACATTCTCTGAGCCAGGAGAAGGCTATATAAACCTTGAAATGAGGCTTTGCTTTGGGGCTCACTTTGAAAAGTGTTGTGTGATTTGACCAGACGAGACTCTGGGCAGCCATTGAGAGCCCCCTGCTTTGAAAACCCAGATGTTGATGCTTCCCTCTCTGGTAACTGTGACTAGGTATGGATGTATGTAATGGTCAGACAGTTAGTGGCCTTTCTGCTTGAAATGTTTCTCTATTTTCTTATAACTTCTGCTTGTAACTTCTGTCTGTATACTCTGAAGTTTGGGGTGCTGACTTTTCCCCTGAACTAGGTAAATGATATGTTTGATTGATTAAAGCAAAACTGTTAACCTATTTTAAGTTGCTTTCCTTTAGAAAAGCTGATCTAAGAACCTGTGTTGGCAGCCACCCTGGGGACGCTGAGGTGCTTGCTGCAACACTGAGAGAAGGCTTGAGTTGAATTCATTTGGAAAGACCTGGCATGTTGGTATTTTGGGGTCTTGAGCATCCCTAAACCCCCAAACCTCAACAGTGTAAAAATAAGAAGCATCAATAAAACTCATCTTTTTAAAAAGAAGGAATGGGCAGCGTATCATATTATAGGAAGTGAAAATATAATAGCAGTCTTATCTGATGTCAAGTCCTAAGATAAATCAAAGCCATGAAATGAGAAATATGGTGTCTTTAATTGAGATAACAGGGCAGTAAACCTACCAGCCTGATGGATATTCCATGAGTGCAGAGCCCAGTGGATTTGCCAACTCTAAGAACCATGCAAAAGCTTCTTATACTTTTAGTAGGAGAGGGGTAGGAGGTAGCAAGGCCTGATCATGAGACCCCAGTGGGCCTTGGCATTCCAGGCAAGGAAAACCACTTGATTCTGGTTGTTTAAATCTTCAAGCCATGACTCGCAAAGGAAAGGAGTGGGGACATTATTAGAAGCTGATATCTAGCTTAACCTAGGTTCCTTTACAAAGTAAGCTCTCTGGGTGGGGGAACTTAGGGTATAGTTCAGCTCAACTTAATGGAGAGTAAATATCTGAAGAGTAGGAAGGTAAAGACATTACTAAAATTCTGACATTACTAGGATCTTTAAGGGAGTGGTAGTCCATATTACATTTGGTAATAATTTCTGTTATTATATGAGCAATTTTCTGTCACTGTCAATCTTTCTTTTCTTGCTCCCTCCTCCTCCCCCTCCCCTGGCCAAATAGTAAGACTAAACATTTTAGAGCTAGAAGATATCTTGGAGAATATCTAATCTGTTGTAGTGAGATCTATAATTTTCATATTAATTGGTATGATATGCATAATGATTTTATTAACTATTTAAATTTGTTGGAGCTTTGCTACTTTGCAGGGGACACTGATGTGGAAGTTGAGACTGAAATGACGTGTTGCAATGAAAGTGATCAATCAAATCCCCTGTCTTGCTAACAATCTCCTGTGCTTGTAATGGCCAAATGAATCGAACCAGGTACCTGCCTTCTCCTCTTGGCCACACTAACACCCTGGTCCTGTGCCCTGATGAACAATCACAAGGTTCAGTGACTCTAGTGACTTGTAGACTGTTCAGACAAGACCCAAGAATGCCTGTGCTCTGGTCCAAGTCAAACTCTAGTCTTGCCATAAGCGGGTGAGGCCCTTTTCTTAGGAAGGAGCTGTTTTCCTCACTTTGAAATTAAACTTCTGTTTAATTCCTGACTCTCTTGTTTCTGGCCTGCTCTGTTCAGCACAGGACACCCACAGGCTAGAGGCTAGTTCTGTCTGTTGACAAATCCTTTTAATTTTGTAATAATAGCAATAACAGTAATAGCACAGAGTTATATAACCCTCTCCATGTTTTTCTTGGTCTAACTCCCTTATTTTTTTCTTTTAAAATATCTTAGTGATTTTTTCTTTTTTCCTTATCGTTAGCACTTTCCAATGACTTCCTCATCGCCATTGTGATGAGGTTTTGGAACCTGGACCCCTAAAAGGAAAAGACCATGTCTTTGAAAGCAACCCAGTCCCTAAATTTTCCCATACATTACAGTAGCCCAGATCACTAGCTCTCCACTCAAGGCATCTGGCCCATGGCAACCCAACTAGATCACCTAATTAGCTTACTTGACACTCCTTTCACTGTCTCTCTTGGCCTACCCCAAGCTACTTACCACTCTTTAATCTCCTCCACATCCTTTCACCATCATTTTTTTATATAAGCACCAGTCTCCATTAAGTTGCAGATTCCCTAAGAATCTGCAATATTATAATAAACCTTGTCATTTTGACTAGAAGAAGGTTGGAGTTCCTGAATTCATTCCAGGTGGATGCCGCCCCATACCTGACATTTTAGGATTCACAGCAATTCCAAACCACATGAAATGAAATCCTCCATTGTGATAAGTAGGCAAGTTTGAAATGAATACCTCCTCTGACACTCTCAGTTAGAGGCACTCAATGCTTTGTTCAGAGTGAAGTCTTAAAGTGTTGTTTTTATCTTTAAGATTTTCCAATCAGGCAAAGTGAAATGACCTGTGTACAAAGTAACAGCAATATTGTAAGATGATCAGCTGTGAATAACTTAGCTGTTCTCAGCACTACAATGATCCAGGACAACTCTGAAGAAATTATGATGAGTAATGCTATCCATTCCTAGGAAGGGAACTGTTGGTATCTGAGTCTGAATATATATTTTTTTACTTTATTTATCTTGAGTTTTTTTTCCTGTGTATGTTTTCTTTCACAACAACAACAAAAAGACCACTATCTTCTGAATTTCATGAAATAAAATGCTTGACACTACTAAATCTTCAAGATTAGTTTTGGCTTAAATTAGTTTAGCTTGACTTTAAAGAGTAAGGCAGCAAGTATATGGTTTTTAGAAAATGGCTTTATTGGTTTTCAAATATTTACCAGACTCAAGTAGCATAAAAAGGTAAGTAAACAGGAAAGGTAAATCATAAAGGACTTAATAAGGTTAGACTGTTTACATTCCTACACAGGAAGATGACATCTTTAACTCATAAGATATTTCTCATTATGAGAGTAGTTAGAAGGAGTATATATATAGACAGAGGTTACAAATGTGAGTTGAATATGAAGGGATTGATGGGGTACAGCCTCTGGGAAACCCCTTGAACTCTGATTCAATCTTCCCACTTGATGAGGCATTTGCCTGAGGCCATAAGCCTTTCATTATCCTAGGCCCAAATCTCTGTTGGTCTTAACCCAGACTAGCCCTCCATTGTCTAGCTACTTCCCACCCTTTATCCCATCAAAATATCTATATCCAAATCTGTTACCCTTAAACTAGCCTAGCCCTCCATTGTCTAGCTACTTCCCATACTTTATCCCATTCCTGGTGTCTGATCTCAGTTCTGGTCAAGATCCTCCTTAGACTCAAGACCCTCCCCAAACCCCTCTTCTAGACCACCCTTAGGTCCCTCCCACAATCTTTCTGTATATAAGATCCATCTTGCCTCCATGAAGGGGCTGAGATTAATCTAGTGCAGACTCATTATGTGTCAGATTGTTCAGGCCTGCTTGTTAACACAAGCATCACAGATACTTAGGCTCCTTAAGAGTCTACTCATTGTGGTGAATCTTTAATAAACTTTGTTTTACTTTGGCTGAGAGAAGACTTGAGTTGAATTCATTCAGTAAGACCAGGAGTGTTTGTACTTTGGGGTCTCGAGCACCCCTAAGCCACAACAGGATGATATCTAAAAAATAAAATTAAGGAAGGAGAGAGTGATGGGGTCCTTGTGATATATATATGTCTGTAGTATCAACCTGTAACATCAGTTTGTAAGTGGGGTGCTTTGGGATCTATGTCTGTAAAATCAATTTGTAAAAGCAGTCTGTAAGATCACATTTCCACCCCCCCAGCCTCAGAGCATTGACTTTGCCCCTTCCCCCTTCCAGCACTCTGCCCAGCAACAACTCATGACCTGTTTATCTCTGCTTGAAACAATAAGTTATGTAAATGTTATCTCCTTTAGTTAGAGTGGCCAGCCCCACCAGAAATTCTTCAATACCTTATCTATAGGGTAACTCCTTAGTCAATTATATACCCACACTGTCTCTGATGACCTTGGTGGGTGGCAGACTGGGCACTCTTAGTGACTAATCAGGCCTAGAACCACACCTCCAGCTAGACCCCCTCTTGAGCTATTTCCCAGTGAATCATGGGCAATACACCTGCGCAGTTGATATTAAAAGTGTATGGTCCTTTGAGCACTGACCACTCCTTAACTCCTCCCTGATCCCACCCTTACTCACCTAGTTAGCATAATTGACCCCTTAAAACTATGCCTGCTGCCTCTGCGAGTTTGCAGGTTCCATAAGAATCTAGCCCGCTGTTCTCTACAGCGTAAGTAACAATAAACTTTACAATTTCGGCTTCAAAGTTTGCTTGAGCCTGGTGAATTCCTTCCAGACTGGATGCCAGGAGAGGTTTCCCTGGCAGAACCACTTACCCTCCCCCCCTCCTTATCACCCTTCCCTCTTCAAGAGGAATGTATTGGGAAAAAGAAAAGGAGAGGTAGAATGGGGTAAATTATGTCACATAAAAGAAGCAAGAAAAAGCTTTTAAAGTAGAGGAGAAGAGGGGGCAGGTGAAGGGCTCAAAGAGGGAATGACACATACTTGATTGAGTATAGAAATCTATCTTAACCTACAGGAAAGTAGGAGGAAAAGGGGATAAGACAAGGGATTATGTGATAAAAGGAAGTGCAGATTGGGGTTGGGGGTAGTCAGAAGCAAAATACTTTTGAGAAGGGACAGAGTAAAAGGAGAGAGAGAATAAAATGGGTAGGGTGGGGAAAAGGATGGAGGGAAGTTAGCAATAGTAACTGAAAAATTTCTTTAAAGCTGTGTCACCTTTATTGTTAAATTTGTCACTTTTTTATTGGGTAGCAGACAACCATTATTTCACTCTTTAGAGAAATAAATAAGGAGCAAAGGATTCATAAGTGCTCACAAACAGATAAAGTAAAGCACTCCTAATAGTCCATAAGCATTGGAAGATAATGAAAATGGGGGGTGTAGACTTTGGCTTTCTGCTGAAATCCCCTTCTCTCATAAGCTCCAAACAGTTGCTCTCAGGCTCCAAATGCCACATTAAGTCTGGACTTCCCTCCAAAGGCCTGGGCTGTTTGACAGGTGGTACTTTTATCACTGGACCTGCAACACCTGAATAACAATCCGTGATAGGAGAAAGATGGAACATTCCAATCCCTTGTGCCTCCTATATCAAGCTTTAAGTCACCTTATTGTTCTTTAAGCTGTGGAGCTGTGTTGAGAATTCTCTTTTTTCCCCAAGAGTAGGCTGCTCATGAAACCCCCATATGAATTCAAAGGTCAGGTCTTTGAATTCACAAGCTTAGTGTTGCTCTTGAGTCAAGCCCCAAAGATGAAATTTTCTTCCTTCTTTACCTAGAAGACAGAGGTTCTGGAATACTGTGATTTATCCCTCAGGCTGAGCAAATGCAGCTCCCATGAGCTTCCACCCCAAGGTTTAAATAATTTCTCCAGGGAAAATGGAAAGGGAACCAAAGGGAGAGAACAGTCATCCATTTTGCTTTTATAGGCTAGCATTGAAGATTAAGTCCTCCAACAAGAATTTATCCTTCTAAGAGTCTTAGCCAAACAAATTATCTTAAGGGCAGCCCCAGTTAGTGCTAAGGGAAAGCTCTAAATTGGCCAGTTCATCTTGGGGCAACCTGGTTGTCTAAGTCCTAATTGTCATTTAAGGTAGCAATGGGCATATTGAAAGTGTGTCAAACTTAGAGCACTGAGTTTGAAGTAATGATTTTTACTTTGAATCCTTGCCCTGCCATTTACTACCACATGAACAAGTCGTTTAAACAACCACCCCTATCCCCCCACCTTGGGCCTCAATTTCCTAATCTGTGAAATGAGGAGAATACAGTAATATCTCTGTTTACATTGAATATTTTCAGCAATGTGAAGTAATCTTAGCATTTAGCCACAGAAACCTGTTTTTGAGCTTAAGTTCTGGATCTAGCTATAATACCCAGCAGAGGAGTGTATGGTGGCATGATTATTTGTTATAACCATCCTTCTTAGGTGTGGTGGGCTACAACCATAGAGTTTTCTTTCTGTTTGGGCATCTCATGTCCTGTATTTATGCATGTAATGCTCCAATGGGGCTATGGAAAAGCCCCAAAAGAGAAAGACTGATGAATCTAGAATATGGATTCAGCAATCAGAACGATAGGACTTTCTAGGATTTCCCCCCTCCTTATGAGTAGAATGGCCTACCAACCATCCTGTGGCCTATTTTGTATATCCCCTGGGCTAAGAATAGTTTTTATATCTTAAAACAAAGTGTTATATTTAAAAATTTTGTATTAAATAAAGTTTTATATTTAAAAATATAAAAATCATTCTAATCCACCAGTAGTTTGGCGGTCCTTGCCTAGTATGGGTTTCAGAAATGGCAACTCTATGCCCTTGGAAATCCTTCTGGATCTGTTGCTTCATCTGTAAAATGAATAGACTGGATTAGCTCTGACATTTTATGATTCTAAGTCAGACCAAATTATTTTCAACAGTGGGGATTTCAGTGCAGGAAACTCTAACAAAAGACTTCTCACTTTATATTAAGAATGACAGAAAGCAGGCACAGGACTAATTTAATAGGAAGGGATGATACTTAAAAGGTAAAATCAAGAGGTGAGAGAAGAATATAATGAAAGGAGATGGGGAGAGACAGAATGGGGCAAACTATCTCATATAGAAGAGGCAAGGGAAAATGGGTACAATGGAGGGGAAGAACAGGAAGGCATAAGGGAATGGGTCAACCTTATAACCATTGAATTTGGCTCAGGGAGGGAATGATATACACATGAAATAGGGTATCTCACCCTACAGGAGAGTAGGGGGAAGGGGATGAGAGGGGGGATGATGGAAGGGATGGCAGGCTGGGTGGGAGGGAAGTAGGAAGCACACACTTTTGAAAAGGAACAGGATCAAAGTAGAGAATAGACCAAGTGGGAGGTGGGACAGGAGGGAGGGAAATATAATCAGTCTTCTACAATATATCTGCTATGGTAATGTTTTGCATTAGCTACACATGCATAACCTAGATTGAATTGCTTATCTTCCCAGTAAGGGTGGGTGACAAGGGAGGAAGGGAATGAATTTGGAATTCAGTTTTAAAACTAAATGTTAAAAAAAAAAATATATTTTTTATATATATATATATATGTATACTATTATTAATACTATTTTACATGTAATTGGGAAATAAGAGGAGGGGATATCCTGGGGGACTGCTATTTTGGGGAGTTAGGTAGGAGAAAAACAGGGAGAAAATTTGCAACACAAAAACTGGTAGAAATGAATGAAGTAGGAGCGGCTAGGTGGCACAGTGAGTGGAGCAGAAGGACCTGAGTTCGGATCCGGCCTCAGACACTTAACACACACACACACACACACACCTAGCCGTGTGACCTTGGACAAGTTACTTAACCCCAATTGCCCTCCAAAAAAAAAAAAAGCAAAAAAAAATAGAAATGAACAAAGTAAAACAGAAGTTAATAAAGTATTTGAAAAAAAATTATATCTACAGATAAAAAAAATTTCTTGGAAAGCTGTAAAGCAGTTTGGCAGAAAATGAGCATAGACATATATCTTATACCATTTACCAAGATAAAGTAAAAATGGACACATGATTTAGATATAAGGAAGATATAAGAAAATTAGAGTATTAGAAATACTCAAATCAACTACAAAAGACCTATGAAGGAAGATAAAAGAAAGAACTTTTAAACAGAAGTATGTATAGTATGATTTTATATACACACACATACACATTTGTATCTAAAGGTAGTTTTCTCTAGGGCAGGGTGAGGAGGGAGAAAAAAAAAATTAAAGTGCACAGAGAACAAAAGAAAACTTAAAAGGAGGCATAGAAAAGCAGGGTAGCTTTGAAAACAATGTGTAGTATTTATGACATAGTTTTTCAAAAAAAGTAAATTATGAAATGGGAAAAAATCATAAGCATGTTGAAAGTAGTTTTTGTCTATTAAGAATAAAGGAGGGAGTTGCAGTGGTTGAGTATCTTCCAGTGATATCCCTTACAAATAGGCTCTGTGACCTAGCTAGCTATCCAAGATTGGTGGGTGCAGCCCCCTGTAGGGGCAAGGTAAGCCCCTCTGTGAGGAATAAGATTATACAAACCAAGGCCCCAACTCAATATGACCTTTCTATTACCCTGAGTTGTTTGGGAAAAGGGAGCCTGAGAACTTGAGGGCTGCTCCTCTCCTGGGACCCTGGCCACGTCCATGAGAAGAGATATGATAACTGCCCAGCTCCTGGAACTAGCTACTCCAAGGAAACATCGTTCTTGGGGGGAGGGCCTTGGAGGGATTGGCCTCCATCCCAGGCCTCACACCAGATACGAACACCTGGCAGTATGCCTTCTTTGTTCTCAGCACTACTTAAACTGTAAGATTCAGACCCCAAATTGGAATCTCACCCATGGAGAGGATGCTCTGTCTGGGACCCTCTCGTGGGGGACCCTGATGGCTGTACCCAGGATTTCCCAGCTTGTGTGGTCAGGTGTTGATGCTTCCCCACAACGGTGATGCTTGTAATATGTAAATATATATATCCACTATTTATCATAGTTGCTCTTATTCTGCTATTTTCAAGCCTCTTATTCTGTTATCTCTGGTTTCTTTCTCACTTGCCTATATATACATATATTCTGAATATTCTAAAGAAATTGCCTTGGGTCTTTCTTGGAGTGCTGAGCATTCCATTTGTGTGAATTTTGAACCTCCTTAATTGGACCCCCCGCCACCTGACAAGGGCTTCTCTGGAGTTGTCACTAGAGTCTACATCATCAAAAGCAGCAAGAACAAGTTTGGCAGCAACACTGTTCAGACCAGTGGTTCACTTTTAGCAACCCATGTCTACTACCCAATACTTCTGGGTTCCATTTCTAGCAACAGCTCCTGTGGAAGGACTGAGTATCCTGGGGAAATGATCCCCTACAATCCAGGTCTTCCAAAAGCAGAACCACCTGAGGCCATCAGTGAGCAAGCTTTTTGTTCAGGAAGCTGGAGTTCATGACAACTGTCAGGAACTTTCTAGGTTGCTCATGGCATGATCCCTGGAACCTGGCTCAAAGGCTATGAAAAAGGGACTAGTGTTGGGTCTTCTGCATGAACAGCAGTGCCCTCCCTGCCACTCTTTCTGAAGTGCCCTGGGCATCAGAGTCCCTTTCCCTTTCTTCTCAATTTCCCCCTTCCTTTTTACCTCCTTAGATTAAGCAGGCTGCTTAAAATGGTGGAATAAGGCGTCTTTTTTTTTTTTAATTTTTGAAGGAAAACAAAACACCCCAAACAAGAAACCACACTTTTAAAAAAATTATCTAAATCACCTATGTGCTCTCTAGCAGTTTCAGCAACTTTGTATTGTACTCAATAAAAAATAATAAACTTTGATCAGCCTTTAGAAAAGAATTAAGAATAAGTTCTATGCCATCTGTAAAAATCAACTTCCATCACTGTGATGATTCTGTGAATTGGTTCAACTATTCTTTTTTGTTTGTCTTTTTGGAAGGGGAAAGCAGGGCAACTGTAAATGACTTGCCCAGGGTCACACAGCTATTACGTGTTAAGTGTCTGAAGCCTCATGTGAACTCAGGTCCTCCTGACTCCAGTTGGTGCTCTATTCATTGTGCTACCTAGCTGCCCCTGAACTATTCTAGAAAAAAAAAATTAGTAATTGAACTAGGCATATCCTCAAAAGATAGAACATTTCTGTAAAAACCAAGAAACTTATAGTAGCACTGTAGTGCTATTTTGTAGGACTGAAAAACTAAAAACAAAGTAAATGTTGATTGATTGGAGAATCAAACAATCTGTGATATGTGAATAGAATATTACTGTGCTATAAGAAAAATTCTATAAACTGAAGCAAGGTAAACAGAACAAGGAAAATATCATATGCAATAACTACAATATAAAAGGAAATAATCACAAAAAGAATTCTCATTAAGCTTGGTAGACCAGAAAGAAAAATGCTTTCCTCTACCTTCTTTGCTGAATTCCTATCAGAATTAGTTGATGATTATAGTTGATTATATTTGCTCAAATGCCTTTTTTTTCCTTCCATTTTTTATTCTTTGTCACAATATGTGATTCTTTTTTTTTTTATTTCTAGATTTAGATTTATTTAAAACATCTTAATTTCCTCATTGGTGGCTGCATATTTTCATCTTTAGGTCCACTGAGTTAAATAATTAATGGTATTTGTATAATAAGTGAAGTTTGTGATGTTTTCTTTTTGTTTCTAATTCTTTTTTTTTTTAAACAAATGCTTTATTAACTTCTGTTTTACATCATTCATTTCCGCCAGATTTTGAGTTACAATCATTTTCCCGCCATTATTCCCCTACCCAACCTCCCAGAATAGTAATCCCACAAGATATTGCTTCCTCCAATCTGCTCTCTCCCATACCTTCTCCCATACCCCCATCGACTTTTCCATTAGAGGAAGGTGAATCTTTGTGTCCCAATGCCTGCACATCTTATCTCCCTATTACAAGCAAAAGAGTATTAATAATAGTATTTATATATATTTGGAACATTTAATGTTATGACCTTGAATTTCAGATCCATTTCCTTCCTCCCTTGTCACCCATTCCCTCTTGGGAGATAAGTAATTCAGTATATGTTGTACATGTCTAGCTATGCAAAACATTATCATGGTAGATATATTGTACAAGGCTGCTTATAATTCCCTCCCACTCATCCCACCCACAATATGTGATTCTTTAAAGAGGAGAGAAGGGAGGGATATTTGGAAATGAAGGTGACATAAAAACTAAAGGTGTTCACAGAGATTTTAAAAATGAAATTCAAAACAATTTACTGTGTAGATGAAAGGGGACAGACAAAATCCTCATTTCCCTGGAAGAGATAACTGAGAAAAGTTTCATAAGTTACAATGATCGTTTTTCCATGTAGAAATGTAAATAGTTCAACTCTGATAAGTTCCTTATGATTTCTTTTCCCTCTTTACCTTCTCATGCTTCTTGTATCTGAATGTCAAATTTTCTATTCAACTCTGGTTTTTTCATCAAGAATGCTTGAAAGTCCTCTATTTTATTGAATGACCATATTTTCCCCTGAAACATGATATACTCAGTTTTGCTGAGTAGGTGATTCTTGGTTTTAATCCCAGCTCCTCTGACCTCTGGAATATCATATTCCAAGCCCTTTGATCCTTCAATGTAGAAGCTGCCAGATCCTGTGTTATCCTGATTGTGTTTCCACAATATTCAAATTGTTTCTTCTTGGCTGCTTGTAATATTCTCTCCTTGATCTGGGTGCCGTGGGCTGCTCAGTGTCCAGCACTTAGCATGATTCGGAGACGTGAATAAGAAACGACCAGGCCATGTGGGTAGCTCAAGGAAGAACCACGAACTCCGTTTATTGATACTCAGGGAAAGATTTTTATAGAGCAAAGAGACAAAGGACGGAAAGGAAGAGGAATCATTATCTTAGTCTGTTGTATCCTGGAAGTAGCATGGTAATAAGGCCTATTGATCCCTAGGTGCCATAAAGTCTTAGGAAAAGTCAGTTATCTCTTATCACATGCAGTCAGTTACATCTCAAAGGATGCTCTTGAGAGCTAGCCTCAAAGCCTAATGGCCAAGGCCGCATCATCAAGAACATCTGCATAGGAACTGACTTCCTGCAAATGTTTTGGACAACTAATAGTTTTGGGGAAGAGCCTTAGGTCTGGTTCTCCAGTACTTCCTAATGCAGCCGCAATCATAAACAGATACAACTGAGAGCAAACTTCAAAGCTGAAGCGCAATCCTCAAAAGACATCATGTTTAGAGCTGGCCGCTCAAAGATACCAGAGTGTGGAATCAGATATATCCGGGGACAGAATCCTGTTGATCTCAAGAACTCCAATAACATCCTTTTAAAAGCAACCTATATCAAAAGAACTCCGGAGCAGACTTAGTGAAAAGTCGCATCTCAAAGAGATCTTTGACATGCAGGTCCACTGATATCAGGGTAATTATCAGAGTCCTGGGACAGGCCTCTTTGGCTCACCACATCTGGGAACTCTGGAACCTGGCTATAATATTCCCAGGAGTTTTCTTTTTGGGATCTTTTTCAGGAGGTGACTGGTGGATTCTTTCAACCTCTATTTTGCCCTCTGGTTCTATAAAACATCAGGGCAATTTTCCTTGAGAATTTCTTGGATAATTTCTAGGTTTTTTTTTTTTTTTTGATCATGGCTTTCAGGTAGTCCAATAATTTTAAAAGTATCTCTCCTGCATCTATTTTCCAGGTCAGTGGTTTCTCCAGTGAGATATTTCACATTGCCTTCTATTTTTTCATTTCTTTAGATCTGTCTAATAGTATCTTGATTTCTCATAGTTACTAGCTTCCATTTGCTCCAAACTAATTCTGAAGGAATTATTCTCTTCAGTGAGCTTTTGAGATTCTTTTTCCATCTGGCAAATTTAGCTTTTTAAGGGATTCTTCTCATTGGCTTTTTGAGCCTTTTTTGCCATTTGAATTAGTCTATTTTTAAGGTGTTATTTTCTTCAGTCAGGTTGTTGACTCTCTTTTCACGATTTTCTTGCATCATTCTCATTTCTCTTCACAATTTTTACTCCACTTCTCTTATTTGGTTTTCAAAATCCTTCTTAAGCTCCTTTATGGCCTGTAATCAGTTGACAATTTTCTTGGAAGCTTTTGGTGCAGGAGTTCTGACTTTGTTGTCTTCCTCTTGTTCCATGCTTTGATCCTTTTTGTCCCCAAAATAGGAGTCCAAAGTCAGATTGCTGTGCTTGCACATGTTGCCACTCAATTACTTGACTTTTGAGCTTTTTGCCACAGTAGAACTCTGCTTCCAGAGAGAACTTTGTCCCAAATCACTGGGATTTTCTCAGCTGCCAGAGCTATTAGTTGGCTGCCCTTTCTGAAGCCTCCACACACTCTGGCTTACTTGTCATACAACCCAGGACCTCCGCCATACAGCAATCCAGATCCAAACAGATTAAAACAAGAGTGATTACCACTCAAAACGGTTGCTTGGTCCTCCTATAATCTGCAGGCCAGGAGCTCTGAAGCAGCCATGTGGCTGCGGCTGCTGCACTGAAGCCACTTCTCCCTCCAGGGGCAGAGGCTGGACCGCACTCCTGGACTCCCGTGTTCCCAAAGTTCACACTGACCTTTCCCTTTGTGCTTAGCATCTATGGGTTGATAATTCTGGAAATCACCACAGCTGCTGGTGATCCACTCTCCCAAAGTCAGGCTCATGTGGGGCTGGGCTCTGCTCCCAGAGCACTGTGCTGGCCCCTTCCTGCTGGCCCGTTGGACTGTCTTCAGTGGGAGGTTAGTTTCTCTCTGTCACTTTGTGGGTTCTGTAGCTCTAAAGTTTGTTTAGAGTAATTTTTTACATTAGAGGAGGTGGAAGCAAAATTTAAACAATTATTTTGATAATTTTTAAAAACTAGGTGTCTTATTTCACCTAGAAGAGCAGGGGCTTTCATTGACCCAACTCCACCATTAAGTGGCAGGGAGAGAATTGATCTCTCTTAGACCTGGACAGGATCAAACCTTTTTAGGCAGCCCAGTATCCCAACCCCTACCCTGGAGGCTCACCATATTAATGTTATAGCCCACTCCTGCTCAGAACTCTTATATAAAAGAGATTTGACAACCTCAATCTCTGTGGTAAGATTAAGACCTTTAATGACAAGTATATAAAGTAATAAAGATATAAAACCACATATGGTTAAGTACTATCTGAATAATAGATAACAGACCTGTATAGTTCAGGGGTACAGGTTCCCTTCTAGCTGGGGCAGTCAAGATGTAGAGCACTGGAGTTTGAGATATGCCCCAGAGGATGTATGTACATAATAACAAGGAAAGGGGGTATAAGAAGCAAAGACACAAAAGCAGGAAAAGCCCAAGGCATATTTGTAAGACATCAAACATCCTTAGTTAGTCTAAAGCTTATGAAGAGGAATTTGGGATCAGTGAATTGTATTTTACTAGAGGAGTTTATTTTTAGTATTGAAATGTTCAAAGCAGCAATTAGAGAAGATTATTCAATTTTCTTATTGGTTGGAGAGACAAAGTATCTCTACATCTGATATATTTGCCAGTGGGACCACTTAACCTTTCAATGTCCAAGTTGGAGGAATAGTACCTATTCAGTTATTAATGGAGGGAACTTGGTACTGATGAGTTCAACTCCTCCAGCAGCCCCACACTCCCCACCAAAAATAAACCCAAAAAACTGTTGGGCAGGATGATAAAGGGAGACTGCTTAGAAATGAGAAACCAAGTAAAACGTGTCAGAATTTCTTCAGATGCATTGTAATAAGACACTAAAAGTGGTGAGAATGGCATGAAGAAGGGTAATTAAACAACAAAAGCTGAGGACTTCAGACTACAAAAAGGTAAGGTTAAGAGGGATGTAAAATTCCAGTGTTTCAAGCTACTAACTGGAAGAATGTTGAGGAACTGGGAACAAAGGATGATCTTGTTTGTGGGAATATGTTCATCTTTGGACAGTTGTGGCTTAGTTGAGGCAACAGAACAGAGTTGGGAATTTGAGAATAACATTTGTACTAACCAATTTGGGAGGCATTTATGGAGGTGACAGATAAAATATTGGGAATGGATGAGACCTCCAAATGAGTGTAAAAATAGGAGTATAAAAAATGGGTTACAAGAGAGAACTGAGAACAAGCATGGCTAAAAGGCCCACATTTAGGGAATAGATAGAGGATTCAGCAGAGTGGTCAGTTAAGTAGGAAGAAAACCAGGGAAGTAAAGTCTTATAAAAGTTAAGGGACAAAAACTTAAAGGTTAACATCTGGGTCAAATACCACAGAAAGATCCATATAACATGATAAAAAGGGATTAGATAATCTCTAACTCACTTTAACTTTAAATATAATGACCTGCTAACTCCTTTGAGATATTTGGCTCCGAAAGGAAGAGAAAGAGGACAGTTATAAAGGGCAGCAACTTGGTCAAAGTGAAAAGTTTTTTTTTTCATTCCCAGTTAAAACTGTTGGTGGATTCATACCCTTTGACCCAGCAATACCACTCCTAGGGTTATATCCCAAAGAGATCATAGAATAGGGAGGAAGACCCATATGTACAAAAATATTTATAGCAGCTCTTTTCATGGTGGCAAAGAATTGGAAATTAAAGGGGTGCTCATCAATTGGGGAATGGCTAAACAAGTTGTGGTGTATGAATGTAACGGAATATTATTGTGCTATAAGAAATGACGAGGAGACGGCTTTCATATTTACCTGGAGAGGCTTATACAAACTGATGCTGAGTGAGAAGAGTAGATTCAGGAGAAATTTGTACACAATCACAGACACAATACATGTGTGATGACCAACTATGACAGACTGGACTCTTTTCAGTAATGCAGTGATATAAGTCAATCCTGAAAGACTCATGAAGGAGATAAATGCGACATCCAGAGAAATAACTAGAAAGAACTGAGCTTGAATCCTGATGGAAGCAAACTAATTGATCTTTTTCTTTTCATTGTTTGGTTTTATTTCTTCTTTACCATTTTTCATCCCACCTAGTACCATACTCCTTTGTAATTGGACTAATGTCTAATATGAAAGTATTTGCAGATCCTATACTGGACTATATGCCGTTGTGGGGCGTGGGGGTAGGGAGGGAAAGGAAATTTGAAAATCAAGGAACTATGGAATTGAATCTTGTTAACTAAAACTAAACTAATAAATTATTAAAAAAAAAAACAAAAACAACTGTTGGTGGAGTTTGGCTAAAAGCTAGGGAAGGGGAAGAGACTAATGATGTAGAAAAAATAGTCTCCCAGGTAGTGGGGTTAGTTTGAAGCAGAAAAGATAGGGTAAAGAAAGGGATTCACTAATGTAGAAAGGCTAGCTAATGGAGATTTTCTTAGTATAATAGAAGGTTAAATAGTTTCCCTAGAGTGAAGAGATGGGTCAGACTGGAAGCTAGGGAATGGCAACAACAGTCACAGAAGAAAACAAACTTTTTTAATACTTGCCATGGGATAAATTTAGATCAAGGCTTCACTTTATAATTTTGCCTATATTAAGCTACTAGGTAGATCATATAAAATACAGTTTGATTTGTGAAATTTTAATGCCACTTTTTTGAACCAGCCTGTCAAGTCCTGCCAAGTATACTTGCCCAATGTTACACTGGTACAATGGGAATATACCGTTAACTCTGTACAAATTTATCCCATGTACGTATCTTCCCTCATGGAATGGAAACTCCTTTGACAGCAAGGAATGATTTTTTTGGGTCTCTGTAGCCCTGCACATAGTCATGTCCAGAATATAGGTGGTGCCTAATAAATGCTTACTTATTATTCTGAGAAACCAGATTAAAAAACTGAAGATTTTGAAACACCAAATTTTGAAGCCAATAGATTAAAATATTGTAAAGGTGGAAGAAAAAATAAAGTGAATTAGCAAAATAAAAATGATATGACTAGAAAATACTGAGTTAAATAACTGCATTTCTTTCCAATTCTCTCACCTGGGCAAGTAGGGGAAAACTCAATGGGAATTAACTTGATACCCACTTCAAAAGCAGGTTTTCCAAGTTTCTTAGCTTTTAGACATAAAGGTATGCTATCATCCTTTCTACAGTGCTCCTCCTTATAGCTCTGTCTTCTTTTTCTAACCATCCAAGACATATGAATTTGTCAGGGACACAACCTTATCAAGTTTCCTATGATATATTAGCCCTATTGTAAAAAGTAACCTGCAAAACACTGGGATTCATGGACAGAAGAGATTTTAATTGACTATAATGTAAAACAGGAGATAAACTCATAGCTGTACCATCGTTTCCAAGATACATTTTTGCTTTAACCTTATACACTTAGGATGCTTGCCTTTAGAAGTAATTTTAGAGAGCTAGCTCTGTGATAGGAAATAACATTTTATCTTCTATCTCAAGATATGAATCGCATGTCACTAATAACACACCATGGTGATTACTAGATATTGGATAACAGATCATAAAAATATTTTCCAGTCGGGATTACAAAATCTATCGTAAAAAAGAATACACATACCAAAGATGAAGATACAGACATGCTACCAGACCATAAACACAAAATCAAGTAAGAAATTTTATTAGTACTTTTTCTATGATTAGTTTAGAATGATCTTTTCTCTTGCCTGATTGATGCCTTTTGAAGCTAATTAGAATCTTTTTGTTTTCCACTTTTAAAAATGCACTGTATTCTTCTTATAAACTGCATTCTCTGATTTTCTTATCTGCCTGCTTCAAGGAAACCCATGTGTTTAATATGCTTCCTCGAAGTTTAGCCCATACCAAATGGTTATTTAATCCAAATATCTGGGCTGCAAATTGAGCTGCTCCCTCAGGTGAAAGTACAGTTGAACAGCCAAGACCTGGAGAGACAGAAAAAAAAGTCAGGGAACTCAGCTGTAACACAACATATACATTTTAGGAAACTACTTTTTCACTCTAGAAATTTAACAAATCTCCATATTTATTAAACCGAAATAAAATAATAGACTATCTTACAACCCACCATCTTTCTCAATGGCAGTAGATATAGGAAAAATACATGCTTTAATTTGATAGGTCAGTCTAGCTTTAGTCTTCTGTGCTCTTTTAAGATTAGCTAAATATCTTTGTTAACAAAAAATAACAAAAAATATTTAAGACGAATAGGATATTTATAGCTATAGAGAAACATATCTACACTTTATTGTGGTCTTCTGGGAGGATGTTGGGGGAGGGAAAAAAAAGAACATAGTAAAAAAGTGCCCAGCAGAGAATAAAAGAAAACTCACAAGGAAGCAAAGAAAAAATGAACAATTCAACACAATGAGTATTATTTATCACATAAGTTTTCTTGAAATGAAAATTTATTGTTACATATTTTGAATTCTCTCACGTTCTGCAATGCACACAACATGCTTTTTTTTCCTTTCTAACTTTGTTTTTAAGTTCCAATATTTAAGTTTATGATATGTTTTTGTTTCTTTTCTCTATCCTGTATTTGTGTTCTGGCATTTGAGCCTAAAACAAAATTTTGGAAAAAAAAAAGGAATAGGACTTGGCCAACTGAGGCATCACTGCTATTGTGATAAATCATTTTAGTTGACTATAGTACTAAAAGCTGGAATCCCTATGCTTAGCAGTACTCTCAAATTTGGAGTCTGCTTCTTAATGAAACAGCAACAACAGAAAAGCAAAAACCCCAACTACATTCAGACTTGGAAGAGAATGTAGAGATCATTTGCTCCAGCCGTCAGGGATGTCCTAAGAAAGGAAGACTATTCAGAAATGGACTGGACTAGATGACCTGATGTTTCTTCTAACTCTGAGATTCTGTGGACCTCCCACATCATGCAGAAATATCCCTGACAGACTGTGAACCCTTCCTGGGTTGGAGAACTCGAGATCTCAAAAGTAAATGGCATCTTTGTAGTCTGCTGGCCAAACCAACCATACTTAATATGTTCTCACCACAGAACTAATTTTCAGACTCCATAGTTGATTCTAAAGAATAATTTTTAACAAATTTGTCAGCAATGTCTTTTAGTTAATAGAAACATAAAAACTAACATTGTTTTAAACGAATGTTATAAACAAATGATTTTGTGTCCTTAATGTGATTTTTAAAAGACATGTTTATAGGAGTTATGTTACCAAAAAAAGTGAATGAGTGCCATGATGGTAGGATATGATTCATGTAATAATAAAATCTGCTTTTAAAACTAAAAATTACTACTATAAAAATGTTGCAGTACTTACCACTAGGCATTCGAAGTGAGGACCACACATCCTGAGCTCCCCAATCAGGTGTAAGTGGAGGACAGTTGACTACTGGATATGCAGTGTTACCAGACATTACTGGTCCCAAACCATTGCTTCTGCCAGCTACTGCCACAAATACAGTAGGAACACCATCTCCTAGATTAAATAAGAGCTCACAATTACAGACTAAAAACTTCACAAAAACCAAGCTACTCCAAAGTAGCTTTCACTGTATCACACAGAGCAAATTTGGGCTATCTTTAGATATAACTTTTGGGTAATCAGTAACTTTGTTAATAATACTAACATTTTAATAAAAGCGGTCAGTGACACTCTTGAATGCCTAAGGCACTCATGGTGGCAGTCTCAAGGATTAGGTGGCCCTAGAAAAGGGGTGTTCTTGTGTGAAAATCAACTCTGATTGGGAATGAATATTATAATGAGGAGCTGGACCTATTCTAATGAACTTCATGTCTATTACTACTAAATTGCCCAGTCCTGGATAATCAATTTAAAGAATTTATCCCCACCCAAACCAGAGTAGAAGGTTGGGTAGAGTTGGACCAATATTGAGAAGAGTTAATTCAAGTTCATTATCATTAATGTCTTTCAAAAGACCAAACTTTGGGACGGCTAGGTGGCACAGTGAATAGAGCACCAGCCCTGGAGTCAGAAGTACCTGAGTTCAAATCTGGCCTCAGACACTTAATACATACACACACAAAAAACTAGCCATGTGACCTTGGGCAAGTCACTTAACCCCAATAGCCCTCAAAAAAAAAAAAAAAAAAGGCCAAACTTTAAAATGAGGACTATAGAAACAGGGGAAACCCTGGATTTCTCCAAATCATTGGATTTGGAGATCATTTCTCCCAGAAGTATAGACTCCCTAGTTAGGTGTACCACTGGGGCTCAGGAAGTTAACCCCAAAGGAGATATTTAAGAACGCACTTCATAAGATATGTATCCTACTCCCTCTTTACCCTCCTACATTTTCTGACTGGAAAAGGCTTACCCACTTTTCACTAAAAGCTGCTAAGCGATAGGATTTAAGAAAAGATAGACTATTTCAGCTGTGGTCAAAAAACAAGGATGACAAAAATAAAGCTGACTGGGATTTTCACTGAGAAAGACTGGAATTGAGACTGTCATGTCTTGTATCTTTACAAGGGGGTGAGAAAAAAATTTAAAATCTAATAACTAGGACTTAATGCTGATAGATGTGTTCTAAGTACTGCTTAGATTATGATCATGATATAGAACCAAGGGTATGGCAATCTTCTACTTAATTCATAAATAAATTTTATTTTCCTGTCCTTATTACATTTTCCTCTTTATATTCTACCTCTTGTCTTTTAAATTACTCTTCATAAACAAAGAACACCTTAAATTTAAGAATACTATATAGTCTCACTAAAATGCCCTTTAACCTTTGCCTCTACTGGAATAACACAGTAAAACTCTCTATTCCTGGTAGAAAACACAATTTTGTGTCAAAGTGATGAATGATACCCAAGCTACTCTAGTATTTGTTGCTTTATCTATTATTTGAATTTTACCTTCATACTCTGCTTTAATCTTCAGAGTTTCATCTGGGCCTTTATGGGCAGATGTTACTCGAAGTTCACAAGGAATTCCATAGTTTCCACAAGCCTTTTTAATTTTTTCACAATGACCAAGGTCAGAAATCGAGCCCATCAATACCACAACTCTGCATGGACTTTCCACTTTATGAAGCAACTAAAGAGAAAAATACAAACATGAGAACATAACAGAGTACAAGCTGATAGGTATTAATAAAAAATTTTATAATCATTAAACAGAATGGTAATTTAAAGTACACAAAATATCCAATTATTTTATTGCCTTCTGACAGTCCATTTTTAAGATTAAGAAGCAAATATCAAGAAAGCTATCTAAAAAAATTTATGCAAAAAAGCACTTGCCAGGACAAAGCCCAGGATCATTAGAAATCCAAACTAATTTATAGTTTCCACACTGTCACCACTATATAATGAAAACTGACCATAACAATGAACCGAGATACTTCTGAGATCTTGAGCCAAAAAATCAAACTATGTTGGTATATTGTACTTCCTAATGTATGGAAGCCTACCACGATACATACCAACATATGAATAATGTTCTAGAAAGAATATGGGGATAGTCATAGATTGCTCATATAAAAAGTGGGCCAAACTTTAGCATCCTTTCTCCCACCAAGCTCCTCAAAATTCTCAGCAAGAGAATCTATAGGTTTCTTTAAAAGAAAAAAAATTCAAGAGAAATTTCTAGAAAGAAAATACAAACGCATTACTTGTGGCCTATTATACAAAAGGATTACCTCCACTCTTTCTGCAACCCATTCAAAGTTTTTCTTCACCATCTGGAGGCCTTCAGGAGTCACTTCCTTAAGGTCCCGATATGACTAAAAATACAGACCTAGAAAGTTTAGAATCATTTTCCCCATGAAAAATTTCCTGAACTTTCCACAAGGCACAACCCCACAACAACTTGGATGGAGATTTACTGTTTTTAATTGAGTTTTAAAACTTCCATAAATATTTCTTTCATCAAATAACAGTAACTAGGCTCATGAGGAGAAGGGAAGACAGGAAAGGTGCCAGTTATAAGTATTCACTAGGTATTAATTTCCTTATTTTTCAGATTAAACCCAAACCCATTATCGACCAAGAAATTTTAACCAAATTATACTTTTGTTGTATTAGTTTTCCCATTTCTATCTTCTCTGTCTACTAAACAGATTTAAAAGACAGAATCCAAAAAACATCACCTGTTTGTCTTTCTGTTGGGTTCTATCACCAGATGGCCAGAGCCTCCAGGAATCATTATCAATAACATCAGCAAGAACAATTTCTTTTGTAGTTACATCAACACCAAATTCAATCTATAGAAAAAAAGAGAAACCACCTAGAATACTAAAGATAATTCTCATTACTTGCAAATCTTTATTTAAAGTCTCCATTGGTTTGTACCTTCATGTCAACCAGTGTACAGTTTTGAGGTAACCAGGATTTTTCCAGTATTTCAAAAATAGCCTGTGTGGAATGACTCATGATATCCACTTCAGTCTGACCTATGTTAAGTCCAGCAAAACACCATTTTGCAGCAATAACCTGTTCTTTAGACCACTGTGGATCATTGTTGGCATCATCCTGTGAATAAAGACCAAATATGGAAGGATTTAAATCAGAATTTTTCTGAATTTTAATAAAAACTGGTGTAAGACTTAATTTTTTAAGGTTCTCATTTATAAAAATTTTAAATACACATGAAAATTAAATCATAATATAGAAACAATTGTTTCCCTTTTGCTAAAATTACTTTTTGTAAAGTGCAAATCTATATTTTATCACTTTAGCTTTTATTTTATTTATTTATTTGTTTTTGCTTTTTTTGGAGGGCAATTGGGGTTAAGTAACTTGCCCAAGGTCACATGGCTAGGTTTTTGTTTGTGTGGGTTAAGTGTCTGAGGCCAGATCCGAACTCAGGTCCTTCTGACTCCAGGGCCGGCGCTCTACTCACTGCGCTACCTAGCCGCCCCTTAAATATGATATTCTAAATAAAGATGTACTAGAGTTCCTCTCAAAAACCCAAGATTCATTAAAAGGAATAATAAATTGTTCTAGGATCTATAATACCCTACTGAAGAATCACAGGGCTTAATGACCCTAACAACCTGGAGACTGTTCACACAAAGATCCAAGAATGCCTTTGTTGTGGGTTGCTGTGGACTTGGGAGACTGTTTACTCAAGATCCCAAAATGCCTGTGTTATGGTTCAGTCATTTGTGGTTTTCACGCTTCAAAACCCTACCCCTGCCATAAGCAGGTAAGCCACCCTTCTTAGGAAGGTGGACTTTACTTGCAAGCTGTTTTCCTTATTAAACTTTTGTTAATGTTTTTAAACTTTTGTTTTGTTTTTAGAGGCCTTTCCTGCCTCTAGCCTGCTGCTTTCTTTGGCTTAGGCCTTCCACAAGTTAGAGGCTTTTGCTCTGGTTAATAAAAGTCTACCATAAGTACTATTTCAAAGAAAACACAAATTCCTAGGATATCAATGTAATAATTTTTGTTCATGATAGGTAATGGAAAAGTTGACAGTTTTCTCTTTCTTTTGGCTATAGCCTGATATTCTGATCAATGATAGACTTATATTTTAAATTAAATATTTACTTTATTTTAAAATACTAGCCAAAGTTTGCTTAAAACTTGTATTAAAAAAATTGACTTACCATCAATGTCTATAGTACAATGTGCTCTGACCACCTTCCAAAGCAAAAAATTCCCTTCAAAACAAGTCTAGAATTGTAATTCAATTCAAGCTTATTGAAATAATCTTTTCAAACTGGCAAATAAGATGATAATTACCTTGAAAAACAACTCCACTTTAGGTGGGTAGAACTTGTATCCTTCTTTGACACCAGGATTTCTTTTGAGAAAAGAACCAGTTGCAATTCTTCTACATACCCATTCAATTGGAATCATTTCACATTGAGGTGCAACGAAAGCTGTCTCCCCACATTTTTTAGTAAAAGCAGTTTTGATACCTAGGAATGAAGGAGTAAATGAAGTTTCAGAATTCTAGTTAATATTAATTGAAAGAATATAAACCAGAAGTTAATAAAGCATTTGGGTTTTTTTTTGCATTTTTGGAGGGCAGTTGGGGTTAAGTAACTTGCCCAAGGTCACACGGCTAGGTTTTTTTGTTTGTGTGTGTTACGTGTCGGAGGCCAGAACCGAACTCAGGTCCTTCTGACTTCAGGGCTGGCGCTCTACTCACTGCGCCACCTAGCCGCCCCAAAGCATTTGTTTTTAAAGAGAAAAAATAAAAATAAAAATAAGGGAGTGGTGAAAACATAAGGAAAGAAGAGAAGAAAAATTCGAAAAACTATTTGAACACGTCTCATCTGTTGTGCAACAGAGTTAAAGTGGTAGTGATTACATTATTTCCAAATAAACACACAAAATTCAAGTTATAGCTGATCAGCAGTCAAGTCCACTGACAGGTCTTAACAAGCAAATATTGGCAGGCAAGCATGTTGCTCATTGTTGGGAAGTCCAGCATGCATCAGCAGGAATATATATATATATATATATGTAATGACTTGCTTATAATAAAATACTATATGGTTAAAAAAAATATTAATCAAAAGAATATTTGTTTAAACCAAAAACACAACTGTCATTAGTAAAGCAATCTCTAGCAATGTTTTGTAAATATTTTAATGACTTCTTTATCCTAGTCCCTTCCTAATAAACCCTCCAGCCCCCTTTCCTCATAACAAAGCCAAATGGTGAAGCCAAGGAGATATATCTGCCTTGTCTGACAGCCTGTAGCCAGGATCCAACAATTCTTTTAAGAAAGGATAAGTGTGTCAGCAGAATTCTGGAATCAAGATTCTACCAACAATACCTAAAACACATGAGAAAAATAGTGAATGACTGTTTTCTGCACGCCATTTCACTTCTCTATGTCTCAGTTTCCTCATTTGCAATATGAGGGGATGTTCTCTAAAAATGTGACCAAAGACAAAGGAGCTGTGCATCCAAAGACTTCCATAAAAGCACTATTTGTAATTACTGGAAGCCATTTAAGTGTCTAACAATAGGAGAATGGTTAAATACACTATAGTATGTTAATGTAATGTAACAGAATACTATAATGCAATTAACACCAGCAGGGATAAAAAAAAAATACAAAGAATCCTAGAAAAACCTTTATGAAATGTAATAAGGTAAAGATTAATGCAAGTTTGAATAATGCAAAATTCAATTTAATGGGAATTACAAAATACTAGATCTCATTTAATTCAAGCCAAAATTCAATGAATGCACTATGCAGGAGGGAGCAGAGGATTTTAACACAGTGTTAACCAGTCAGCCTGCATTTGCCTATCACTACATGTGGATGTGGTTACGATATGCTACTGTATACCCTAATAACAGCTGTATTAAAGAACTCTTAACAAACTGGACAGAAGAAGAATATTTCAGATGGTAACCCTGCCAGTGTAAATAGGCTCATTATTAAGAACAAAAATTTTATGTGACTGAACAGCACGAACATAATAACTAAAAGAAGATGAGATGCTGGAATGCCTCAATCTATAGAATATTATAAAAACACATAGATTAAATGAAAAAGGCACAAACTGAACCAGCTTTGTGATTTGCAAACAACTACAAGGACTAGAAACATTTCGGTGACAGAAATGGAGATTATTTCAGATGTATGGACTGAAGACTGCAATAAAAAACCCACTATAGGCATGGATTGTCAGGATCTGTTATAACAGAAATTTGGGGGCAGTCAGAGCCAGCCAGTAAACATTAAGCCTCTGTTACGTGCCTGGTACTGTGCTAAGTGTTAGGGATACAGAAAAAAGCATAAGACAGTCCCTGCCCTCAAGGTGCTAACAATCTAACAGGGAAAGACAGCAGAGCTGTTCAAAACCCTGGGGAGAAGTCTATCCAGGCATGGGCATACAAGTCAGTTTTAGGGTTTATTTCATCTTGCAGAATGATGAGTTTCTGGAGACCACAAAATCCAAGAAAGCAACTGAACAGGAAATGATAAGGTTAATTCCTGGAGACCCATCCTTACATGGCGGAGGATCTCTCATCAGGGAGGGAGAGGACCCAGGGGCAAGGGGTGCTAAGGAGGAGTGAGCTTGGGATTTGATTTCATCTTGTAGGATGATGAAAAACAGGGCAATTTTCAGCACTAATTTCTAACATTTAAATCCAGAATGGATTCAGAACCACTGGAATGTCTAGATTTTGAAGTCATTAATTCACTGCTGACCACTGAGACTGAGCTATCAAGTGGAGTGCTCCCAGTCATCTTTACTTCGGGTACATTTTTAAAATGAATGACTGTGGTGAATGCATAGATGAAAAGGCATGTTAAATGCTAAGGGCTAAGCCCTGAGGATACAAACACAAAAAGCAAGACCATTCGGCTTTTAAGGAGCTTACATTCAAACAGGGGAAGACAACACATAGGAGTTGGTTTGCAAAGTCACAGGGATGGTGAGGGGAGCCAAAGAACAATGGCGGATGGACATATCCTTTCTAGGAGGATTCCTGACATTAAGGGTTGTTTCAGTTTTTGATTTTGTATCCTCAGGGCCTGGTGTATAGTGGACTGATTGTTGGGATAGGTCAGATTTGCAGAGTTCATAGTTTTGAGGGAGATGGTGGTCAGGATCCAAAAATCTCTAATACTTGCCTAGAACCAGGCAAATACCATATCACTTTTCAGCTATGTCCAAACTACCTCTTCCTCACTATCTTTATGTACTGTCTTCCCCCTTTAGAATGTAAGCTCCTTAAGGGAAAGGACTTGTATCCTTAGTGCTTAGTACAGTGCCAGATACACGGTAAGCAAGCACTTGATAGATACCTTATTATTTATTCCTCTTGACAGATCAGAAAGTGCTACACATAGGTCCAAATAGTCAATTTCCCAAAAAGGTGAGGGGGAGAGGAGGATGGTTAATTGAGGATGTAACTGCATCTTTACCCTATAAAAATCCATCTTGCTTCCTCTAAAACTGCTGGTTCCTTTTGGAACTTGGCCTGCTTCATGAGAAGTGTTAATCTCAATAAATGCCTATACTTGGATTAAAAGTGGTCTGACTCTGAATTGTACGAGATGGTCCCACCACAACACATCATGAAATCACACAGAGCCCCCACCTCAACAGTTTTTGGTGTCCCTGAATCTCTGACTCTGACCTCCCCCTCTAATTCAAAGGTAAGCCTATCTTTTTCCCTTCTCTTAGCTGGGAGGTCCTTCAAGCACCTAGGAAGGCTTGACTGGATCACTTGGGCCCCTGTAGTTAGCAAATTCCCTCTAGACAGAGGTCCCTCTGCTTGGGAATTTTGTGGGGAGTTCTTTATGAACTCAATTCTTCATCCTTCAGTGGGATGCCACTGAAGAGATGAACTTGGCTATAGGGGGGATTTTCTTAGGCTTACTGGCATTTAGTTCCAACTCCCATCTCATGGGACTACTAAACTGTAAGAGCACCTGTTCCTTATATAATCTGGAAGACCAAGAAAAGTTATCGATATCTGTGCTTTCTGTTTGTATCTGTCTGTGTCTATGTCTGTGTAAAAATCTGAGTCTGCCTCCTTGTAAGATTCAAAATTCAGCCAGCCAGAAAACAAAAAACTATACCTGGCCTAGAAAGACTGATGGTCTCTTAAAGAAGGGTTGATGGCAAAAAAAACCAAAAAAAGTCTCCCTCTCTATTTCCTTGGACTCCAGGAAGTTCTGGAGGTGTAAAGACAGATGAAAAAAGAGAAAGGGCAAACTTGTCCCCTAAGATCTATCTAAGAAAAAAGGGGTCACTTCATTGACCAAAGAGAGGCAGGTTTCAAAGGGGGTCCCCCAGCTTTGTGAACCCAGATGTTGGTGCTCTGGTGATGTAAGAGAGAAGAGACTTCTGATACCAACCCTTGTGAGAACACTGGGATAATTCTATTTCCCAATTATTATATTATTTTGCTGTGCCCAGAGCCCAAACTAGAGTGGTCCCTCCCCATATACAGCTGGGGGAGGACACACTGCTCCAGAGTTTGGGTGGTATAGGCCAGAGACAGAAGCTGGGGGCAGGAGCCCCTGAGGTCTGCTATGCTTGGACTCAAGGCAGTAGCAGGGAGAGCTTTGAATGGAGCAGTCCCTACCTTAGTTGGGACCCAGGGAGGAGCTGGGAGTGGTGTGCCCACTGAAATACAGGAGGAGGAGCCACGGGCCCCAGGTCAAGATAAAAACTGTGCAGCAAGGCAGGAGCAGTGAGTGTGCTTTCTTGCTGCCATGTCCCCTGGGATGGTTTGTGACCCAGGGGTGGAGTTGGCTATGGTGGGATGGGGGGGAAGTGCCATAACCCCCAGGGACCCTGTTGGCTTTGTTGCCCAGTTGCTCCTCAAGGGCTTTGAAGTAGGGGGCTGGAGCAGTGTTAGGTCTTAAACTCTTTGGCTCAGAGTATGTGTGCACCTGAGAGTTAATAGGTAGGAGCCTGCAATAGCAGCATGGGGAGGACACGCCCCCAAGAGGACTTTACTTGCACACTGTTTGGACTGAGCAGATTGTAACCTACTGTGACCTAGGGGTGGAGGTGTTATGTTTTCTGCTACCCCTGGGGATGTGCTGTATTAGGGAAGACGCTGGCCTGGGATCCCCTGATTGTATAAACAAATATTTTGGGACAGTACCTGAGTGAGGAAGAGCTGGTTGATCACTCCCCAAAAGATTCTGGCCCCCCCAAGAATGTGTAAGGTGGAGGGGGAATATTATGTTCTATATTGTGCTATATTACTGAATACTATGTTTTATTTCAGGCCTTGTGGCCACCCTGGTAATAAGTTGTTATGTTGTTGTGAATATTATGCTTTAGTTTCGTGGCTCAAGGTTTAGTTTTAAATAAACGGAGTGCTCATTATACCTTGCAATTCAACTCTTAAAAAAAACATACATATTCACAGCAGCAGCCCTCAAGAAGGCTTTGTTGATTGGCTTTACAGTTAACCCTTTACCACAAGGGGGTGCTGGTTAGGTTGCCATTTGCAAGAATGTATTAGCCATGCCCCCCAATTTCTTAATGGCCTCGTGGAGGTATTGATTGGTAAGACTATTGTTTTTCACAACACGAACAGACCACTTCCTTTTTGAAGCATCCATTTCTCACAAAACATGTTTCTGTAGCTTTTTGTGCATTAGCTATTGTTGATAATGTGCTGTAGTCTACTAATTCCCACCATACATCTCTCCATTGTCCTCTGGGTCAGTTATAATTCTGATTTATCTGGTGATAGTCCCACAATGATGTATGATTTGCAGCTATATAGCATCACCAGAATATGGATATAAGAAAAAAAAATTTACTGAAAGAACTATACAACTTCCAAAAAGTAATTTAACCTTTCTCTTTCTATTCAATTTTAGGTCCTGTTTATTGTCCATCTGTAAAAGAACAACTGGATGAGACTGAGGCTTAGGGGTGCCAGGGCCCCAAAATAATGACATGCTAGTCCTGCCTGAATGAATATGACTCAAGCCTTCTTTGAGCCAAAGACAAAGTTTATTATAATACCAATAGTGAGTGGGTGCAATCCTAAAAATCTGACATATTGGTCAGACTCTTAAGGAATCTGAGCATGTTCTATGACTATATTGAAAAGTGGGTCAGATTGAATCTGAGCACCTAATGGGGGCAATATGGATTTTATATATAAAAGACTGTGGAAACAGAGAAGGGGTCTTGATGGAATTAAGGGAGTGGTCATCTAAAGGTGGGACCAGGTGCAGACAATGAAAGGGCAGTTAAATAACTAGGAAGGGCTGATTGCCCTAGGAAAAAGCCCAGGGACCCAGGCTACTTGGGAAAGTCCAGGGACTTTTCCTTTTTGGGGTTCAGATCCCATTTCCACCAAGACCAAATAACACAGAAAAAAGTCTGTCCTAAAGGTGAGCATTCTGAAACACTGAGAGACAAAAAAAATTTTTTTTTGGAGGGGGGAAGGCTGGGCAATTGGGGTTAAGTGACTTGCCCTAGGTCACACCTCTAGTTTTGTGTTAAGTGTCTGAGGCGAAGTTGAACTCAGGTCCTCCTGACTCCAGGGCCAGTGCTCTACTCACTGGGCCACCTAGCTGACCTGAGACAAATTTTTTAAAGAAATTGCAAGATGGTTCATGACTGGGAAAAAAAAAGTTAAAAAGCTGGAAGACATAGGCAATTATTAATACATTATTAACACACAGGTGACTCAGTGAGTTGGTCTCAGACACTTCTGAGCTGTGTGACACTGGACAACTAGGGAGATCCAAGGATTTTTTCCCTTCCTCATCTGGAGATTAGGTCAAAGCTTAGTTCTTCTCCGAAGGTCAGGGCAGATAATGAGAAGAAATCTTGTTACCACAACCGACTAGAGAATCTTACAAAGAATTTAGTCTCAGGTAAATTCAGGCCAGTGGTGTTCTACAGAGTCCTGTCTGAGCAGAGGTGAAAACCCTTTCTGCCTAGATTGCCCCAGGCAAGGGCAGTCTGGATAAGAGATAAAAATCTCTTGGTCCCAAACCGAGTGAACTGGTTCTCTCAGGTTCTCATAGATTAACCAACAACAGGTCCCAGGCCAAGCTCTTCTAGGTCACTGCTTGGGCCAGGATTAGTGAATGTAAATAGCAATTTTTACAGTTTAGTCCAGAAACCCTGAGGGTCTTCCTCTCCCAGAAAGATCTTTTTTTTTTTTTTAAAGAGGCTATTCTCTGCCTCATTTCTTATTACAAGAGTTAATCACAGAATAGGCTTAAAGACCTTGGCTTGAAAGACCTCTTAAAGACCTTGGCTTGAAAAGACTCAAATGGATACAAACAGTACCCTAAGGGTTAAAAATATTTATTCATTTTTTTGCCTTTTTTTTTTTTTTGAGGGCAATTGGGGTTAAGTAACTTGCCCAAGGTCACACGGATAGGTTTTTGTTTGTATGTGTTAAGTGTCTGAGGCTGGATCCCGAACTAAGGTCCTTCTGACTCCAGGGGGTTAAAAATAACATGCGCTGCTTCTCCAGTACTTTGTGAAGCCCCTAGTTTATTTTCCAATGTGAAGGCCCTAAAGTCTCTTCCGCTTATCTTGAAATACCACAAAACTTCCCCTTTATCCTGGACCATAAAACTCCTTGTCTCCCCCATCCTGGGTCATAATATTTCCAGTCTCCCTTATCTTGTGTCTCCTATCTTCTTCATCTACTACCTAATCTTCAACCCTCATAAAAACCTCTAAAACCTCTATATAACTCCCCCAAACATCGCAGTCTTATTTAGCTTTCTTGTTAAAGAGGCTGTGATGCTTTTTCATGTAAAATAAAGAGCTCCCACTGGCTAAAAGGTCTAAGTGAATTCTTTCACCCCGGTTCTCCTAGTTGGACCCAGCTCCACTCTGCCCTTCCCGAATGACACAAATCCACTCACCCTTTCCTTGAGTAGCCCAACCTTCCCTTTCCTTGATTTGTAAAACAGAGAACTCCACCTTGCTTAATCTGTAAACAGGCAGAACCCCCAACCCCTTGCTTACCCTTGATTAATCTGTGGGTGGGAGTCCCAGCCTAGGGTTTAGCCCAGCAGGAAGTTCAAACGTATAGGACCAATCATTTCAACACATTTCAAGTGTACACTGACCAATGATTGGAGTTTCAGCTTACGTAACCTGGCTATGGAACCTCTATAAAACCGGCACAATGTCTGATTTGGGTGACCATGTACCTCGACAGATCCGCAGTGCCCCACGGTAATAAAATCCACTTTTAAAATTTAATCTTGGGGATTTTCTGTCTCACTTTTATTGGGGTACAACATCCTAACTGTAAGCCTTATCAAGGCCAAACTCCCCAAGGCATCCTGGGCCATCTCCAGTCGTCCTGATCAGTATCTTGTCACACAGCTGACAGGTGTATAGAATACAACCAATCCCTTCAGGGAAGGAAGAGGAAGGTTCCTGGATGGGTCTGCAACCCAGTGAAGAGATACTTTTTGTCCTAAATCTTTACCACCCTACCATTTTTCCTAATATGCTTCCACAATATGTGCCTAACGGTAACTTTGTTCAATGATCTTCTGATTACTAATATCAAGTAAGACATAAAATAGGATATATCTCTTCAACATTGATGTTCATTACTGATGTGGAAGATGTCTTGGACTAAGTCCAAATGGAAGCAAAATTTCCTAGAGATGGTGAAGTCATACAGTTGTGTAGAATTCTGGTGTTGATTGCATCAAGTGAAAATACTAGAGGGCCTCCTCAATTAGAACCTGGGTCACTCAAGAGATTAGCCTAATTATCCACAACGGAATAAACACATGAAGAAACACATTAGAAGAAAAAAAATGAAGAGGGGGGAAGGGCATTTACCTGCTTCCTGTAACAACTCGAAAATACAGCTGGTAATTTTGTTTGAGATTGCAGCTTTTCCATCCAGGTGATTTTTTCTAGTTGCATTGCCTGCTGTAATCTGATCTTTAGATTGCAAGAGAACTTTTCCCGGACTATCCAATAATTCATAGACTTCTTTTGTTTTACCCTCATAGAGCTTCTTACCAATCTTCAGTACTGGGGAAATAAAACAAAAACATCTAAGAATATTTGAAAACATTAAGTAGACTAAGTAATACTTTAAAGGATACATGGGTATTCTGACATGAGTACTCCCTGTTAAGGCTGATCAGAATTCCTCTGTGCCTTAGCAGATGGTATTTTCTTAAAAACACATCATCAAAAAGCCAGTCTTCTTAGACATAAGCCTCCCCATATTCAGACTGGTTTGTGTATTACAGAAACAAGGTTGCTTTCTGGCCCAATATTTAAAGCCCTTCTGGGATGGGAGGACCTGGCGACTTTGTTCTCATGTAGATTATGTTGCTTAAATTATTTAATTTGCAACCACAGAAAAGAATAACAAATTCCTACTTTATAACAGACTAGAGCAAATTCTGAACAGCAATCCAATTCTAGAGACGGCACAACAAGGTAATGATTACAAGAATGTGGTCTGGCATAGAACCAAAAGTTTAAGTCACTGGAAGAGAACTGGTATGAAACTAGAGGGAATGCTACTGAAGTAATGAATTATTTACAGATTAATGATGTACCAGAACCAGTCATTTTCTGATCAGAACTAATCATTTTCTGATTTTTAATTCTAAAAGTTAAATTCATTCCCCATTTGTCAAGAAAACTAGTTTCATACAAATACTTATTGAGTGGTAACCCTCAAGCATGTGATTTCTCATTCATAGGATCCAAAGAAGCAGGCATTTGTTGCCAGCTGGCAAGCTGGGATACACATTTTAAAGATGCAGAAAGTCTCTCTCCTCCTGATGATCAGATCATCCTCAAATCTGTTCTTATTTTTCACCTCAGATACCTAGCAATGACAGGAAATGTTCTCCAAGATAAAGTTTCAATCTTTTCACCTCACTGTTTTTATAACTCTTTATCAGTTTATATATTTCTGTAATGTGTTCCCAATTTTGATCACTGAGCTCAAGAGGTGTTTTAAATATGCATATGCAAGCACCAGCTTTTATCAATAAACTCAATCTTATAATGCTATCTTCTCTAAAGACAGCATATCCTACTTTTGTTACATGGGGAGGCTGAGAGGTCAAAGTTGAGTTTTTGCACATTAGAGAGGGTTTTACTAAGGAAGGTGATATAAATAGAAGATGTTCTATTACTTTACATGATTAATTTCAGAAATGCATTATCTTCCTGTTCAATTCATCTACAAATGGCAGTTTAGAGTGATTCTTTATGGTCATTTGATCTGGAAGGGCTTATATTTAAAAGTAAGATTTTATTGATGTCTTCTGTTTTTTTCTATCACCACAGCTTCCCCCAGTTTCCTTCCCCCTCCTAGACTGCCACCATGTAAAATAGAGAGATTTTAAAAAAAGGATCTTTTCAAAAATGGAAAAAAAAATCAGCATAACTAATCATTCTATCAAAGGAAAGTTTGAAAATATGTGCAACAGGCAACATCTGTAGACCTCTGCAAAGAGGTGGGGCTTGATACGTTTTTAAACTGTTCTAGTCTTATCTCCAGTCCTAAAACCCAAGGGATTAAGAGTATGTTTGCTAACCAGATGCTGAAGCATAAAGGTTATTTTAACTGCCTGTTCTAGGTAGTACAGTAGAAACCAATGGATGGATCTCTTCTAAGGACTAGTGGTTAATAGGAATTTTTCATAATCAATGTAATCAATGTAAACCTCCCTCACATACCTGACTGCTACCTAAGTAGCCTGTTTCCTTCTCCCTCATCTTAATTTTTTATAGAACATTTTCACGTTCATACAATAGAGAACTTTAAAATTTCTTTTTCTATTATTTCAATCTAAGAAAAGCTAGCCAGACGTTTTGGCAGATCAATGTGAATACTGCAAATGCAGTTCCTTTCCTCAATTCTCCTGCCACTCTGGGCCCTGTCCTCTAAACCGAAGCACATAATCAATTCAATAAACTATGTGCCAAGGATACAAATGAGGAGGGCTCTAAGCTTCCAGCCTTTTAATTGGAGGGGAGATATAACTGAGGGAAGCTGAAGCGTCAGGTATCAAAAACGGAATCAACCATAAGGAAGTTGAGAACAGCTCATCCAGGCTAAAACACAAGAGTGGAAACCAAGCAGAGCTACTGAGAGAAAATAAACAACCTCAACTAAGACTGTTGGAGAACTTAGGTTATAAGGTTTCACAATGGGCACAGGACAAGGTGGAGCTTGAAAGGTCACAGGCTCAAAAGTGGTCCTGAAGACATTATAAAGAGGAAGCCAAGCAAATATTAAACAGAAAACAACAGTTGCAGAGTGAAATCACACAAGGACAGGGCTTACTCTCTAGCTCACCCCAGCATGGAGTAGAAGAGTAAGAATAGGGAAATATCATGACAGAATTGCTTTTGATTTTCCTACTAATCTTTTTTTTTTTTTGGAGGGCAATTGAGGTTAAGTAACTTGCCCAAGGTCACATGGCTAGGTTTTTGTTTGTGTGGGTTAAGTGTCTGAGGCCAGATCCGAACTCAGGTCCTTCTGACTCCAGGGCCGGCGCTCTACTCACTGGGCCACCTAGCCGCCCGATTTTTCTACCAATCTATAGATGAACCTGAGACAGCAAGGGCAAGATTCTCCTCAGGTGTCGTCCCCCCCATGACGGGTGAAATTGGAAATAACTGAGGAAACAAAGATCGGAACTTCTGGGCATATCTATCTATTGAACAATGTTTGCCAATTGCACAACAAATTGGGCCCAGGCCTCCACAGGTTGCCACTGGACCGTGACTATAGGGGCAGAAATATTTTTGTGCATTAACAGGACATAATCTAGGATACAAGATCAGGGAAGCTGATTTCTAACTGGAGGAAAAGGGGCTTTCTCAGTTGGGAAGAGAGCAAACAGGCATAGTTCCCTGACATCAGAAAGACCCATCCTCATCAAGCATCTGTACTCCATTAAGGAGCAAGAAACCCGACCAGGATAGGGTCAGTCTTCAGGTCAGACAGATACGTTGCCTGAAACATATAACTGTGAAAAACTTCTCCCATCAGATCTTCAGATCTGACTGGGTTTCTGGTCAGCATAACCTAGGTCCTTAGTTATGGGTCTTCAAGAAACAAAGGTGGACCAACTTCTTAGCCATGCAAGGTAGGTTCAAACAATGAAATAGTTTTCTCAAAATTCCCATAATTGAACAGAAAGGGAACTAAGCTAAATCCAAAATTGAGTCACAATATGGAAGCAGTTTGATTCATACAATTTCCTTTCCTGCCACAAGCTTGGCTGGGTCAAGAAGAGCACCATAAGAGGCCTTGAATAACAGGACCAAATTAAGAGGTGTTAAAAAGTGTGAAGGACTAGGTGTCAGAAAGTTAATTCTAACTTTTAACTGGCTTTCTCAGTTGGGATATTTATTTATTAGCTTAAATAAGGCCAAGCGCATCTATCTCACATCAAAGTAGTGAGCATTAAGTGGAATATGTGTAAAATGCTTTGGGAATATTAAAATACAAATCCTAGCTTTTATTACAGGCACTGAAAAGCCATGGAAGATTTTTGAACAGGGCAATGACCCCACATTTTGGGAAGATATGTCTGGCAATGGTAGTGCAGGGTGGGTAGATAGGAAAGAATCATTTGTATATCTAGCACTGTCCAAAGTAAAGAGTACCTTAAAGAATGGAAGCATTCCAGACTTCTTGGCAACAAACAGCACAAATCTCTTAGCATCTCTGGGGTCCCTTCCAACTTTAGATTCTAAATAATGACCAATTACCCAGAGAGTTTGGGGCCAGAATCAACATAACCGGCTCTAGTTCCAGTCACTAACTAGTTGTATGGTTTTATACAAATTCCATACATTGCTGTCATTTGATTCTCTTTATCAACCTGGTGAAGCAAGCACCATAGGCATAATCATCCCCAAATGGTGGCAACAGTGGACAGAGCACAGGCTTTGTGCGGAGCCAGGAAAACCAAGTTCAAATCCAGCCTCAGTCATATAACCTCACTCAGCTTGTTTACCCAGAGATAAAATGGAAATAACAGTTATCTACCTCTCAGGATTGTTTTAAAGATCAAGAGAGCTTAGTAGATGGGACTTACTAGTTTACTACAAAGCAGGTACTTAACAAGTAACAAGCAGGTACTTAACAAGCTTGCCTCCCTCCCCATTTGAAATAGGGTCAGAGAAATGAAATGATTTGTCCATAGGCATTGCAGCTATTAAGTGGCCAAACCCCAAGTCTATCACTTCTGACAATGCATCACTGAGCAGCCAATGAGTACTTTTGTCCACTTGTGGAAGTTTTATTTCTTACTGGAAACTTCTGACTTGATGTTTTGCCACAATTAATAATTATTCATATCAACACTATGCTTACTGTAGCAAAGCACTTTCCTGTGAACAATACTGTGAAGCAGATGGTACAGCTTTTATTGTTTTCCATTTCCCATGTAGGAAAAACTCAGACTCTGAGAAGTGACCTGTCCAAAATCACATACTTACTATTTTAGTGATGGGACCAAGACCCCTAAAAGGAAAAGACCACATCTTCGAAAAGAACTCAGTCCCTGAATCTTCCCATGTTTCAGCAGCCCAGATCACTGGCCCACCCCAGCCCACCTACATCACTTAATTAGCCTGACAGCCCTTAGCTACAGCTCATCCCAGACTACTTAGCACTCTTTAATCCCATCAAGATCCTTTCACAGTCCTTTTTGTGTATAAGCATCAGTCTCACTCCCATTTTACTTGCAGTTTCCTTATGAATCTCAGCACTACTGGTGTTACTAAACCTTGCCACTTTGACTGGAAGATGGGGTGAGTGCCTGAATTCATTCCAGGCAGATGCTGCCCTCTACCCTGATATTCTGGGGCTCCCAGCAACCCCAATCCACATCATTTGAACTTAACCAAGGTGTCCTGACTTTAAGCTCATTCCTTTCCCCAGGATTCGTGCAGGCACTGTCATTCAGTTTTTCCCCTGGTTATTTTGGATAATTTGATCCCTGGGGCTTTAGACTTATGCAACTGAAAATTAAGGCAACATGAAGGCTGCTACACAAACATCAAAGTACCAAACTGAATTAGCCTCATCACTCATATTTCTTCTTTTAGGTAGTAATGGACCAAGGGATGCTAAGTTAGGTTCTGAAAGAAAGGGCTAAGATAAGGGCTGAGATAAAGATTAGATTAAGGCATATTCTTTTACCTCTTATCTTTATTTCTATCTCCACCCTGCCTTTTTTTCCCCCAGCTTTACTGCCACCTTGAAAGCTAACATAAAAATCCCAATTTTTCCAAGCCCTAGCAGGGCTTCTTTCACCTGAGATTTTAAAAATATTTGGTAACTGTATTTTCCTTTGTAACCCTGTGCATTTTACTTTATACACTTAAAAACATTCTGAAAAGGAATCCACTGGTTTCTTCACACTCCAAACAGTCTTAAAAAGCTTCACTCCCTTCTCCAAACTCAGAGTAGTAAAGTATAATGTATCTAGTTTCTAGGTTGTTTCTGTGCTCTTATTTCTTCCCAATAAGGGTTCCTTGACTGCTGAAAAGAATTGACTGTGTATTGTAGAGTATATATAAAATGTTTAATAAAATCTTAAAGTACTCTATATATTAAGTATTGGTTAAACTATTCAATTCCCTTCAGTTATTGAGAATGTGATGTCCATTCTGTTACCCCTGATAAGTGAATAGCTTTTCAATGGTAAACTTACTTCTGCAGCCCCTTCCAGAATCCATAAACCAACAGTTACACTACTTGATGTAGGGTGCCTGGGGGCTAGCCCTCTACACTTAGAAATGCAGCAGGGGTCTCTAGGTAATAATTTTTGGGCGACTTTATAATCCATTATGTTACCCAAAAAGGCAGCAAAGTAACATTTGACTTTCTTAAGCGGTCTTTCTTAATTAGTGTAATTTCAGTGGTTAGAACCGAGTCTCAAAAAGGGGGGGGGGGGAGAGTGTTTCATCTCTACTCTTAACTTCTCAGATCTTCGGTTTACTGATGGGAACACAAACCAGAATGTAAACAGAAAACAGGAGCATTCTTGGGCTTCTCAGAAAAGGCAAGGTTGTAAATAACGGGAAAAACTTTTGGTTGGCGCTAATTGTCTTTAACGTGATCAAGTTTGCCGAGTTTTCTGTTATCCTCCTTCCCGCCCCCGTTTCCCGAAGTTGTCTTCCCACGTCCCCAGCAAACACGGTCGCTGCCCCCCCCCCCCCCCCCCCGCGAGAGATGCCGTGCTTCGTGGGCTGCCCGGGCCATCGGCTGCGCGCTCCGCGGGCGCAGGGCCAGCCCACCCGGGCGCCTAAAAAGCGCTGTGCGACAGCTCTCCCACTGGTGGTTTGGGCCCAGGGAGCTCATTTTTGGAAGCCCGAGCCGGGCAATCCGCCCAGATTTCCCCGATCTCTGGGTGCAACCACGTGCTTTGCCGAGGGGATGAAGCCGGCCCTGACCCACGACACCCCAAGAGATGGCTCGGCGCGCTCCCTCGCCCAGGATGTCCCCCCCGAGCCCTGGGGGGGGGCGCACTTGGACCTGGCAGGGGTCACTCACCTTCGGCGGTCGCCATTTCTCCGGTGGTGATGGTGGCTAAAGGGAAAGCAGGAACCTGGCGAGAAGAGAGATGAGGTTAGGGATAGCAGGCTGGTTGGCTGGCCCGAGGGGCGGGTCTAGGGGCAGCGGAAGCTCCTCCCCTACCGCCACGCGCTAGCTCTCCCGCCAACCCGGAGGAGATCGCTCCGACAAGATCAAGATCCGCTCCGCCCGAGAGAGATTCGGGGGCGGGATAGGCCGCGGCTTCCCGCCGCGCACGCGCAGGGGCGAGAACCTGAGCCTCGGCCCCCTGGCGCCCCCACCCTCTCTCCTTCACGTCCGTCACCACGTTTTGTCGCTTTTCCGGAAAAGAACAGTGCCGGCCCCTCCTCTACAGTCCCACGCGCTTGCACCCTCCCACACCTCGAGCACTTAGGTCCCGGGAAGTTCTGGTTTGGGTTGTAACGGGGCTCCGCCGGAAGGAAAGAAGGGCGTGGGCGTGCGCTGCAGCCCTTAGGCGAAAGTTCATTAGCAGCTATGCTTTGTGCTGGGCCCCTAGAAACTGCGGCGCGGTGGTTAGGGAGGGGAGTCAGGCTGGCCCCACCCCCTGGCCCTTGGCTCCTCCCTCCTGCCCGTGACGTCGTTCTCCCGCTTGTCTAGTGAAATAGCCGCCTCAGGCTCGGGTGGAGTTGGCGCTCGGGGGACTCACTGGAGCTCGCGCGGGAGGGGAGCGGAGTGAGCCAGGCGCCGCGATCCAGTGATAGCCACGTGCCGCCGCATTATCGAGGGAAGCGCCGGAAGGCGAAGAAAGAGCGCTAGGCAGGCGGGAGGAGGGGCATCGGGTTCACGCGGGGCCGCGGCCCCTTCCACGTCCACGTGCATTTTGGCGGTGTTATGGAGCTGGAGGAGAGCGGCATCCGCGAGGAGTGCGGTGTGTTTGGCTGCATCGCGTCGGGAGAGTGGCCCACGCAACTGGATGTGCCCCATGTGATCACCCTGGGGCTCGTGGGACTTCAGCACCGGTAAGTACCCACGTGAAAGTGGGGGCCCACCTTGGACTGGGGAAACGTTCATGAGGCTGGAGGCTGGGGTGGGGGTGCAACGGCCCAAACCGTCCACTCCATTCGAGGGGGCGGGGTGCTCATGTCCCCCACCCACTTTGGCAGAACTCCTTGTACCCCCACCTCATGGGAGAAAAAAGAGGGGAAAGGGAAGGAGCTGGGACAGCGTGGACCAACACTTGCTCAAGGCTCCAAACACCTCCCCCGGCGGTCTCCGACGCACGGATGTCAACGCTGCGCCCGGCTGTGGAGTTTGGCGGGGAGACACGGGTACATCCCACTTTTTCCTTTCCTCTGTGGGTCCGAACTTGCACCCAGTGCCACTGGCGACCTTAGGGCACAGGTTGTCCTTCCTAATCCCTAAGCCGCTGAGGTTGTACTCGTGATCCAGCCCCGTGGGATCCGGCAACACCCCGGGACCTTGTCACCCTGAAGTGTGCACACTGAGGTTGCAGGCGGTGGAAGCCTCGGACACGGACACTTAGGGGAACATCTCCGTGGTGTTTGAGAGTTAGAGACTTGAGAAGAAGCGAGAGGAGAAATCTAGCACCTAACTTTGATAAACACAAGACTAGCTTAATAGACAGTTGATCAATTTGAGAACAAGTGCTTGGCTTTAAACGTTAGCTGTAGATCCAATACTTAGAACTAACTGGAAAAGATTAGTTGATAATCTACCTACTAGTTAGGGAAATCTCGATTTTTACGTTATGTAAGGAATATATATGTGCCCTTTTATGTGTGTACCCTTTTATATATGTATACATATATAGCTAAAAACAATTGATCAGAGACCATAATAGCGTTTCTGATGATCTCCTCCTTGGCTTCTTTTAAGTTCCAGCAAAAATCCCACCTTCTAAGATAAGCTTTTACCGATTCCCCTTAATGCTACAGTGCATTCCCTCTTGATTATCTGCAGTTGAACTTGTCTATCATTGTTTACCCTTAGTTGTTTGCATGTTGTCTCCCCCATTAGTCTGAGCTCTTTGGAACAGTCTGGGACTTTGTCTTTCTAGCTTCAGCACTTAGGCACCAAGCACAATAAATGCTTGGTAGTCGGGAAACTTGGGTTTGAATCTTGGCTAAATCATTTAATCCTTCTGCACAAGTGTCTTAGACTCATCTTCAGTTTATCTTACGTGTACAATGGAGGTAATATTTGTACTATAAAGCCCACAGACTTTAATGAACAAATTCCTTTGATCCAAAAGTTTTTTTTTACTTGCCTGCCACCTGATTAATCCTGAGTGTTAAAGATGGTTAATGCAGATTTTCCTTTTGAGTTAGAAGAAATGAGACATTGATTATCATTAAAAAGTATTACATTAAAAATATTTTTTAAAAAGTATTACATATTTCTCTAAGGCAACATGGCATTAATAGCTTACTTGCAAAGGTAGATATCTTTGGCATCACTTGTTTAACATAAAACCTATTGGCCATTTGTTTGTTTCTTCCCTTATGTGCCAATAGTTTTTAGGACTAGAGGTAGTTGAAAAAGGTCAGAATCTTTTCTATTCCTTTTGTTGCTGAGTGAACAAATTGATCTGACTGTACCTCTTGTGGAAAGGAACATATATGATTTACTATACGCAGTATGAATAACTATCTTTGACTAATCATTGAATTGGTTCTGACTGAGGTCAACTATCTTTTACTTTTGTCATAATCACATAAGACTTGACCTTATGTCCTGGTAGTAAAGTAAATTTTGTATTAAATAATATTATCTGCCATCAGTCTCGCCACCTACTGGAAAAACAAAACATTAAAGGTTCCTTTTCTTGAGTTTTGTGTTCTGAGTACAGGACTATGTATTGACCTTGAATTTCTAATTTTACTGGTGAATTTAGCTTTGTGGCTAAAATTGGATAAAATTCCTCTCCCTCCTCCCAAAATTGTTATTTCAGAAGGGAAGAAGTTTAGTTAAAAGCTTTATTTTCTCTTCACTTTCCCCAAATTGATATTGGCAATGTTGGGAGGGGAAATTTATTGAATCTTGTTGTCATAATAACGGAATGGATCTACAATATCCATTTTAGGAAAGTGTTCTATGGTTACTGCTTCCATTTCGCTTATAAGAGTGCTTTGGGCAGTTGGTAAGAATGTTGTATGAAAAGACAGTAAAAGCTTTGCTTTTGAACCTCAGGTTCTACAAGTGTAAACAAAAGGTTAAACAAAGGCAGCATAAACTCCTCCCTTTAACCCTTATTCCCCCACTTCATTACTGGCTGAGGAGTAAGTAGTAAAACTGCTCTTTTAAAAATAAATCTGTACAAACTAATTGTTTAATTACATGTTTGCCTATTCCTTGGAAAGACCTAATCAGAGGTGGTTTGATAGGTTTAGCTTATTAGAAAGCCTCATATAACTATTGGCTTTTATGTTGGAAAAAAAATAAAAACCTCTTTGCCAAATGGAGAATTAGATGCAAAACCCACAGGAAATAAAAATGTGATTCCATTATATGCTAGTCTAGAACAAGATGAAACTGGTTTGAAAAGTTGGAACCTGTCAGATTCAGACTACGTGTTATCATTAGCAAAGACTGTTGTGTCAGAAATTAACAGTTTTCAGAAACCAGCCATTTCTGGGGCGGACAAATGAATTCATGGAAATAAATAGCTTCTTTATGAATTCCCAAGTGAAAATAGAAAACCATTAACTTGCTAAGCCTATTCTAACCTGACCTAGCAAGGGTATTTAGAGGAGTGGTGTTCTCTCTTTTGGAGAACTGATTCTGATTGGACTAGAGATTAAACTCCCTCAGTTCTAATAAGGTACATTCAGAAACCCAGACCTCTTTAGCACTCCACTCACTTTACCAGTGAGGCCCATATGTCAATAAGGGCTAGAGACAGTTGGATTTGTGTCTTTCTGTAAAGTTAGACAAGTCCTGTTAGATTGTTCTGAAGGTTCTTTTCATTTTATCATCTGTGGTATAAAAGTTTAAAGGTTTGACTGCTTATTTCCGTTGTAAAATACAGAAACTGAAAGGTAAAATTACCAAAGCTTTAATAGTAATCATACTTGGTTCTGTCTTGCATCTCTTATTTTGGGCATTCTAGGCAGCTGAACTTAGGAACTATGTCCCTGAATTGGAAACCTCATTATTCAGGGAGAGCTCCAGAATTTCTAATAGTAATAAAGAAACTTCATATAAAAGCAAATTGAGTTTGCTCTTGGTTACTTAATCCATGGTAGTACCATTTATTAGCACTTATTTTTAGCAGACATTCTGTCCACTTGCAGATTTGTTGGGTAGTTTGGCTTCTTGTCAAAGGAAGCTTTAGACTAATATTTTACAACATAAAAGAGGTGGCCTTTTTCCCGACAGGGTTTTATTTTTTAAGTAGTGTTATAGAATATCCCTTTGCACCCCATTATATAAAGAGATTTGTCAACAAAATAGATTTTCCTACCCCTATCCTTTCCAAGTTTTTTTTGCCAAACATATCAGACCAAATATTTCTGAATAAAATACTGCCTCATTTTATGGAGGTTTAACTGTTTAAGACATTGAGGAATGCAGCCTCCTATATGAAGACTTTCCTGAAGGCCCCTGTTAGTGCTTTCTCCCCCAAATTACCTTGTATTTATTTTGTGTTTACTTGTGTGTGTAACATGTAATCTCTCCCAGTAGAATTTAAGTTCTTTTTTAGGATTTTGTTATTGTGTTCCTGGGACCTGGTACAAAGTTTTGCATATGGGTACTTACTAAAAGCTTCCTTATTCATTCTATAAAAGGAGTCATCAGATCTCAGATTTGTTTCATATAAGATGGCTTTAGATTCTGCAACTAAGTTAGTGGATTTATTATTTACTGAAGTTTATAATCTCCACCCCTTGAGGAAGAGGGAATTCTGTTGTTCAGGACATAAAGCAATTCCTAACTGTTTGCAACCACCATGGATCCTCAATTTAGAGAACCACAGTTTGGAAACAACTGCATTGGTATTTAATTACTGTAAGTAACTCTGGATATTAGGCCTGAGGCCAAGCCCCCCTCCCCCCAAATCAATCTTTAATCCAAGCAGCAACTTTTAAATTATGTAATTCACTATTACAAAATCTCAGTTGGAAGGAAACTTAAGAGTCCATCTAGTTCCATCTCTGCTTACACAGTAATCTCCTCTATAACATCTTTACAAGTATCATCCAGCTTTTTTTTTTTTTGAAGGATTTCATTGAGGAGAAATGTACCTCTAGAGAAATACCTTTGCCTTGTAGATAGTCCAAGTTGTTAAGAATGCTTCCTTTAAGCCTAAATCTGCCTCTGCAATTTTTACTTATCTTTCATAGTTCTGCCCTCTATGACTGAATGAACAAGTCTAAACTTCCTACATGTTAGACCTTAAATACTTGGAAGACAGTTGTGATATCCTAAGTTTTTTCTTCTCTAAGCTGAACATCTCCAGTTTCTTCAACAAATCTTTAGATGACATGATCTCTAGTCAGCTTTACTATCTGTAATGGCAAGCAAAGTATTTCTTTGCTGCTTATTTCAGCTATTCAAGTGCCTTTGAGCCTCAGCTTTGATTAGGTCAAGTCTTTGTTGGAAACAGTATATACATCATGTTGCTCTTAATAGGCCTAAGGGAGTTTGGAGACCTTCCCTGCCCTCAATTCATCGCATGGAACCCAAGGTGGAAGGAGGTAGGAGGAGCTTGCCAAAAGAGGGGTACAGGAAGGAGCAGAGCAGAAAGAGCATGAGCTGTGACCAAGCAGAACTGAGAGGGAGAATGTGATGTCTGTGCTTTGTCTGTTCTGTGTTGATGTTACTTTGTCAGAACAAAGCATTCTGTCTGTTGAAAGACTTTACCAGAAGCCCTGAAAGAGGACTGTACTGCTGTTTACAGAAGTCCTGGGATTTTACTGTTGATTTGTGTTTGATTTCTCAGACAGAAGCTTTTGTCTGTTGGTCTGTGTTACTTTGTCAGACAGAAAGTGAATTGAGATGATAGTGCTGGCAATGTGTGAAGAGCAGTCCCCATAAGCTGAGTTATGAAACAGGAGTGAAAGCTGCCTACATGTGAGTCCAGGCAAGAGCTGGGAGCAGCCAGCCCTGTGGAAATGGAGTTATGGGGTTTGGAAGTCAGCTTTGAGTTAAAATGAAAGAGGACTTAACTTGGGTACCCTGCGTTGACTGAGATTGTGACTTATTGTGACCTAGGGGTGATTGGTGTTTGTACTTTCTGCTACCCCTTAAGGATGATTGGAAACCAGCCTCTAGTTAAGATGAAAGAAGACTTGGGTACTCTATATTGAGTAAGGAGATTCTGACTTACTGAATGATATGTTTTGTAATAAATAGTAATAAATTGTTATATTGTTGTGAATGTTGTGCTTTAGTTTCTTGAATGTTTTGCTTTAGTTTAAAGTTATTCACAGCAGCAGTCCTTAGGAGAGCTGCTCATGATTGGCCTTACACTATTCTGGTCATTCTCATCTGCAGGTATTTCAGCTTGTCAGTATCCTTCATCAAACCTAGTGCCCAGAACTGAACGTAGTATTCCAGAAATGGTTTGATAGGACCAAAATATACTTGAGGAAGGGCACCTTCCTTATTTCAGAAATTATATCTTTTAGTAGAGTGAAAGATCTCATGTTCTTTAGGCTACGAATCTCACCAGTGTCTGATAGTAACGGACAATCATGGGAAGACTGACAAAAATTTAGCAACTTGAATTAATTATGCACAAAAATAACCTTCCATGTGATGAAAATTTAGGAAACTTACCTGACTGGTGGACTGTGATAGGTTGATCTGCTTTGTTTCCTGTCTGCAGAAATTGTCTGTGGAATCTTTTTGTTTTGTTGTACTTTGGTGGAACTGATGCATAGTGGTGTCAGAAGTACTCCTTTTTAGAGGCAGAGGGACCAGTTCTAGAGGCAGAACATAGCATATTTACTACAAGGACATGTAAGATTTAGAATCATAAAATGTTAGAATTGGAAGGGACCTCAGAGGTCATTTGAATCTAGAAGTGTCAAATTCACGGCCACCTGAAACCCGAAAAACTCAGTGCTTCCAAATCAGATTAAGATGTAATTGGGAAATGTTTAACAAAATCAATAAAAATATAATATAGATAATATTAATAGTGGTTTTCTGAGTCAATAAATGTTTATGTTTGAGTCTGACACCCTTGATCTAATCCATTCTCCTTATTTTATAGATTGGTAGGTAAGGCCTAGGGAGTTCAATTACCTTGCCCAAGGTTTTGGCTAGTAAGTGTCAGACCTGTGATCTGAACCCAGGCAGTGGGTGCCCTCTTAACATTAATAAATGTTATGCCCCGACCTGTGTTCATTCTGTTAGGAAGCCAGAGGTCTAAACCTCTGTTTAGTGCTCTAAAGCACTCCTAGGTCTAGGGGAAAGATCCCAAGAAGGTGGTTTTGGAGAGCCACGTATATATGATTGAGATACAGTGTCTCATAGTGGATTGAGGACCATAGTAGTAGAGAACTGATGTTGGATTCAGGAAGACCTGAATTCAGGTCCTCTTTACGTAGCTGATTTGTGACTCAGTGATTGTATATGGCTTATAAATTGTACCAAAGTTAATGATACCCATTGGCAGAAGGATTTTGACTTAGAATTCCCATAATCATTGAAACCATAGGTTTGGACAAAAAAGAAAACCCCAAATCCCGATGTGTATATATATATGTGTGTGTGTGTGTGTGTGTGTGTGTGTGTGTGTGTGTGTGTGTGTGTGTGTGTGTGTGTGTGTGTGTATGTATGTGTATGTGTATATATATGTGTGTGTGTGTATGTGTATATATATATGTGTGTGTGTGTGTGTGTGTGTATATATATGTGTGTGTGTGTGTGTGTATATATATGTGTGTGTGTGTGTGTGTGTGTGTGTATGTGTGTGTGTATATATATATATATAGTGGATTTTATTACCTCGGGATTGTCAGGGTGCATGGTCACCCAAATCAGACAGTGCTTTGGTACAGACATTGTGCTGATTTTATATAGAGGTTCCATAGCCAGGTTACTTAAGCTGAAATCATAGTGATATAAGCTGAAACTACAGTGATTGGTCAGTGTACATTTGAAACTACAAGCAGTGATTGCTCAGTATACATTTGAATTTCCTGCCAGTGAGAAAACCTAGGCTGGAACTCCTGCCCACAGATCAATCAAGGAAAGGAAAGGGGTGGAGGTCCTGCTTGTATACAGATTAAGGGAGGGGAAGGTGGAGTTCTCCATTTTACCAAGCAGTGAAGGAAAGGGAAAGGTTGGAATTTACAAATCAATGAAGGGAAGGGGAAAGTGGAATTGTGTCCAACATTCCTTATAGGTATGTCAAACCTTTGACATGGCTGGGGTCACCTCTAGATTACCCAATTCTGTTTCTAAAGGATGGTAGCGGGGGTCCCTGATAATTAACATTTTAACAGAGTTAACACGGGACTTGACAAATTGTAGAAAGCAATTAATAAGATAGGGTCCTACCATTAGGGCTATGATCAGGAGGAGGAGAGGCTAATACCAATACTAATACCAAGGCTGATATCAATTTAGTGAGTTAGGGGGATGTTCCAGGGGAACAGGGACTGATACCCATTCTCAGAATTTTCCAGCCCCCTCTGTCTATTAGCAATATTCTGTCTTACCAACTTGAGACTCTCCCTCACCCCTCCAGAGTTGTTTGCATAGAAGCAACAAGCCTCACCAAGGACTGCACACAGGCCACCCTGTTTAAGAAGGTCAAAGCCTCTGCAGTTCTGAAGAACCACTTCTGCCAGAGTCCCTGTCTTTCCAGGACTGAGATGGACTGCTTTATGTGGGAGAGGTCAATATTTACCTGTGTACTTAAGGCCTGATAGTTGGTCTCTCCCTTAATCAAGGCTGCCATCCCAGTCGCTGCAGAACCCACAAGGCCCAAGCCCACTGAGATGGGAATGAGGAGTGGTACTGCCTGCTTTAGGTGGTGGCTCAGATGCCCTTCTGGGAAAAGTAATACCAACCTTGTTTACCTGGGAGAACAGTGACCCGGGAAATTATGGCCACTAGGATACACAGGGGGCCCAAAGGACAAATTTTTAATAATTATCTTAAACGTGATCTCTGTAATAAAAAAAATTGTTTTTGGCTCTAGAAACTACCTATTTTGATACATTTGTTCTTAAATCTTTTTAACTCTTAAAACTTTTCAAGCTTGCCATTTCTGATTCTTTTAATTTATTAAAATATACTTATTTTAATTTCTACTTAGGTCTTCAATGGTTTGATATTGCAGGAAAGGTAGTATAGAGATCAGAAAAGGTTTGTCCTTCTTCCCAGTCCAATTTGAATAACTTATCATGGAGAGAAATCCTTATGGAAAAGGGACCCTCCTTTAGGACCCCTAAAGGGTACCAGCAACAATTGCTGACCACCTGCCACCAGCAGGCAGAAAGACCCAGGAGTCCTCAGAGTGGTAGCAACTATTAGATCACCATTGTTGTTTCTAACTCATGATACTTCAGAGAAATATCATCTGACATCCCCTACCTTTGAGGAGATTTGTCTTTCAGGGATACAGTTATCCCTAGGTGGATCTTTCATGGTACTCCCTACCCTTTGCCTTCTAGTTTGGCTCCTGGCATTTGTGTCCAGAGACAGATTTAAGGGAAGTAAGTATGGATATATGATTGATTAAATGTGCCTTTTGAATAATTCTATATTATGGATTATGATCCCGCTTCCTCATTTCATTAAAGAATTGTATTTTTCCAAGTACATTGTGATACACAGCCAGTTATAGAAAGAAATAACTCAGAAGGACCTTCAGGTAAACCTTGTTTAACTCAATGTGTTCCTGGTAAAGTTATGTAAATATACAGTAGTAGGTCCATCAATATTGGCACTTGTCATCAATATTGGTATTTTTCCTAACAATTATCTATTGCTTATTCCACATGACTTTTGTCCATATGTCATCCACAGAAGACTTACCAGATATTCCACAGATTCTGTAGTTCTTTTAACCTTCCACAGGAATAAAACTTGCCATAGAACTGGTTTATCTTCATTTTTCCAATGGTACATTTCTTAGATAATAATCTTCATATCATTTCATGTAAGTTATTATTGGTAATGTATTACAGCCTACCATTACCCTTTAATTCACTCAGAATTTTCATTCTTTGGATGTTATAGTGTTCCATGCTTCACAACCATATAATAATGTAAGAAGACTGCTGGCATTAAAGAGATGTTTTTGTGTGGTTGGAAAGCAGCTTCTTGGGGGTTTTTAGCTTGGAACAGTTATCCAAATGCAACCCTATCCACTTTTTCTCATTCTCCTGTTTACTTTTGGGCCCAGCATACTGCTTACCTGCGCTGAGTATTCAGCTTTTATGTACTGGAATTTTAGTTCAATGATTTGGCTGTCCAAATACATGTGTCATACATCATTTCTTTTTTCCAATTTGTTTTTCTTCTTTGGAGTGATAAAATACTTTCTTGTGAATTTTTTTTTAAGAAATGTAATATTCTGGGGTTTATGTCATCCATAGACAGAAAGATAATTTCCTTGTTCTTTGTAGGGAATCCTTCTTGAATTTGATCATTGTGTGGTCACTTCATGGCTTTCTTAATACTGCTCTTTGGGAGGCATTCTCCTCTTAGCTACCTAATGAGTGGAGGTGATTCTGTGCTCCCTCAGCTTATGCCAGAAGGCTTCGAGCTCTGGCATATCACATCAAGGTGAAAAGTTTTCACTTACAGGACCAATGATTGATGAATGGCAGCATAGACATCGTCTCTGGACAACCTGGCTCACTTTCAATACCCTTGATTCTAGGAGGACAACATTTTTTGGCTACAGCATCTCTTGAAGACCATCCGTCAAATTGTAGAGAGAGTGTGATCTCTGACAGTAGATTACCCACAAAGACACAATTACAGATCCTTGAAGTATTGATATTGATAATCAGGGTTCTTAAACAAAATTACTTCTTTGGATGTGTCTTTCAAGGAGTTGCATGATGTGACATCCTTGGAAGATATCTTGTAGGGATGCTTAAGGATATATTTTGATATTTAGAGTAAAAACAATAAAAATGGGAAATAGTCTTTCTACCTTTTAAGCTTTCTAATGTAATCTTTCGGGGCGGCTAGGTGGCACAGTGAGTAGAGCACTGGCCCTGGAGTCAGGAGCACCTGGGTTTGGATCTGGCCTCAGACTCTTAACACACACACACACACACACACACACACACACACACACCCACACACACACACACCCACACACACACACACCCACACCACACACCCCTAGCTGTGTGACCTTGGGCAAGTCACTTAACCCCAATTGCTCTCCAAAAAGCAAAAAAAAAAACCCAAAAGAAAATGTAATCTTTCATGTTCATTAAGTATAACTCCTCTTTTTTGTGGGGGGATTAATGACATAGAAATAGTGAAAATTTATATCTAACACTAAAAGTTTTTTTGAATCTCACAGCATCCCTGTTAGGTAGATATTCTTGCCATTTTAAGGATGAACATGCTGAGAAGTGGCATAGCATAATAGAGCTGGTTTGAGGAGTCCAATAGGACCTACATTCAAGTCCCACTTTTGTCCAGGGCTGGGGTAGTCAGTTATAGAGTTGATTGGTTTAAGAGACTAAGACTCAGTTGAACAAGTGTGGATTTGGTATTTTGAGAGAGGTTTCTTTACATTCTAATCAGAAAGATGTGTTCTTAGTCACAATGTTAGTCACAAGAAGAAAGAGCCTTCCTGGTTTAGTCCAGCATGCTTAAAAAAACACATTTATTTTTCTAAAACTTAGCAAGCATATATTTTCTCATCCTTCCCACCTCTTCCTGCTTTTACAGAAAAATTAAGAAAAACAAAATCTGTAACATAACATATAATCAAGCAAACAATTGGCCAAGACCTAAAATGTATGTTCATTCTATATCTTGAGTCAATCACTTCTCAAGCAAGAGGTGGGTAGCATACTTTCTTATCTGTCCTCTGAAGTGATGGTTGGTCATTACATTACTCATATTTCCTAAGTCTTTCAAAGTTATTTGTATTTGTTCATAAGGTTGTCCTTTTAAGTTCTGATTCTGTTAACTGTGCATTAATTCATAAAAGTCTAATCAGCTTTTTTTGAAACCATCTCTTTTGACATTTCTTACTTCATAAGAGTATGCTGTAATTTGTTCAGCCATTCCCTAAATATTGGGCACCCTCTTGAGTTCCAGTTTTTTGCTATTACAAAAAAGAGTTGCCATCACTGTTTTTGTACAAATGGGTCTCTTTCTTTTCTTTGACCTCTTAGGGGATATAGACCTAATGGTGACATTGACCAGAATTCTTTGTGCTATGCCAAAGATTATTATTACACCAAGGATACTCTTATGATTTTTTTCCTTCAATCAGTCAGTAAGCATATGGCATGAGGAACCTGCAGCCTGGAGGCCACATGTGATTTTCTAGGTCCTTGGGTTTAGCCTTCTGACTGAATCCAAGTTTTACAGAACAAATCGTTTTATTAAGGGGATTTGTACTATGCAGTTTGGACTTAGTCAAAAGGATTGCACTTGAGGACCTAGAGGGGCACCTGTGGCCTCCAGGATGCAGACTCCCCATCCCTGTTAGTCATTTAGTGTCTTCGTGCTCTTTAATATATCTTTAAAATATTTTTAAAATAATGCTATTTAAAATTGTGTACTGTACAAGTTAATTAATGTGCAATTGTTCTTCTCCAGACTCAGTTTCTTGTGGACTATTTCCAATTCCTACATGATACATCAAATATTAGATTCAAAATATGGTGACTTCCTTGTCATCAATGAAGAAAAGAGTTATTTGTTCTTTTTTCATGTTTCATTTTTTTTTCTAGTTGAATTTTTATATGCTTTTGAAATAATATGGCTTAATTGGGGCTTGTGCCAAACTTTTTGCAGATTTTTCTCTTTGATGTTTGTGAAGCTGAGCTGTTCTGTATCTTCTTGCATAGCATTTTAAAAGCTTATATTGATGCCTTTTTTTTTTACATGGTGTTCATTTCCTGATCATTTTCCTTATTACAAAGAAAAAGAATTAAAACTAGCTGCCACCATTCTTGGGGAAGAAGCTGAATTAGTATCTACTGGATTCCCCAAAAGTCTTTCTCTTCAAATTTGGTCTTGATTTTGACTGATAATGTTTTGGCTTGTCAAGATATAATTCATTTAAAAAATTTTTTACACGTGGTTGGTGGTGGTTGTGATGGTGATGGTTTGGTGTTTGCCATGACCAATGCCTTCTGACTCTTCTTGAAATATTCATACTCAAGGTTCCTGGCTTCTGCATAACTTCATGCCGTTGATATTTCTTTTTTTTAACCCCTAATATATTTTATACCATCTTTCCCTGTGCCCATTTTTGCATTGATGTACCTGTAGATCAAGATTTATATTGACTTGGTTTGTAGGGTCTTTTTTTTTTTATTAAGGTAGGCTAAGTGAGGAAATCATTCCTTAGAAGATGTATTTCAAGAGTAATAGTGTAGTATGCTTATGAAAACTGTAGCAACTGTGTGACTTGTTCTGAATCAAGTGTAATATTATAAAATAGTGCTATAAGTTGATAAAAGGATAGTGACACTGTACTTAAAAAAATAGTATTTTCAAGTAAACTTAAATACTTTTAAGTTCAACTATTCTTAGTTTAGCAGTCTGACTGGAGAACAGATGGCATACAGGTCTAGATCTGTTTCATACAAGATCCTGATTTCAGGGAAGAACTGTCCACAAATATCTGTTACCATTTCACATTCGGATTTTTGGCTATTGGGTCTTCATTCATTACAGTGCAAGTACTGTCTGTTATGTTCTGCCCTACTGTTACCTCTTTCTAAACCTCTAGATCCTTTCTTTTGTCCCAAAGGAGTATTATGTTATAGGAGTTTTATACTCAAGAAATTAGTGCATACCTGGTATTTGCTGTTTTGAGGATAAACTCCTTTATGGTTCCAGTTTTTTAAAATTAGCAAATCTAGTAGTCTTTAAGCTACTTAGCTTATGATTTTTCTTCAGATCTTTGATTTCATATCATTCTAGTGTCCTCATTTTAATTCCAATTATGTTGATGTAGATAAGAAGTGGATGGTGTACATCTTAGAAAAAAATATTTGTCTTCTGGTCTGGGAAAGTTCTCGTTAGAGACATTCTCATTCTTAATGAATATTTCTTAACAGTATCCATTGCTTTTCACCAAGTTTGGAAACAGTATATTTAGTCTAATTTTTCATCTTCATTTAAAAGACAAAATCATTGGCAACTGCTATGCTTGAATTTAAAACATATATTAAAAACTTGGTACTTCTAAAGCTCTTACCATCATCATATGCTTTTCTCTTGTTCAAAGATCCTGCATGCATGTCATGACCTTCAACGGATTCTTTAAAAAGAAAAGGAGGGTGGGGGAAAGGGAAAAGAGAGAATAATAAGTATTTTATGACAGGCTATCCAGAATACTTCTGTCTTCAAGCTTACTTCTCAATTGAAAATTGCAAATGCAAGTGAAGCATTAGGTAATTCTTTTGGTATACTGTCTCCAGCCTATAAGTCAGCACAAAGTGGTTTTTGAGGGGTAACCCTTACAGAAAACTGATATGTTCCAAAATATTTTCTCATTTACATATGTATGCATGTGTGGAATATGCATGCAAAATTTATATATGTGGTGGCATTCTTCAATGAGAGAGACAGGAAATGAGAGGAAGGTGTTTTAATATACACAAAGAAGGGTGTAGAGGAGTAGTAGGGCACCAAAGAGAGAAGGGTGGAAAGTGTTCAGATAAATTGTTTAAATGAGGTAAGACAGGTCGTTGAGGACACCTGATACATTAGAAACTCAGTTAATACCATTGTGAACCCATGGAAATACCAGCCAACATTTGTTGTTGTTGTTGTTGCAACTAGTTAACCTTCATTTTCCATCCTTCCTCTTTCTGGTAGTTGGAAATTTTGTTTCTACTATTAGTGTATTTGAATGCAGACCCTAAAAGCTGATTGTACATTTTGTACCATACAGTCAGTTTACGTTAAGGACCAGTAGGGTCTTTGTCATTTCCTGTTGTCTGTGTTTTTGTTATTTAATTTCAGATATTTCCACTAGAAATAAAATAGGACCAGGGAAAAGAGATGACAATTGTACTATAAAGTTAGGGAATGAGGTTGAGATTGATTCAAATAAATTCAGAACTAATTATTAAATGTTTTTAAAACACGTAATAACAATTACAGATGTCTGATTTATTCCTTAAGTTAAGAAAACAAATTAGAGTTACTCAAAAAACTGTTAAGTCACCAACATTTTAGTACCTGATATAAGATTAGAATTATTTTTCCAGCTGTGTGTTCCAAGAGTCTGTTGTCTTAGGATACAATCAATTTCTTCATAAAACCTCATTTTTTTCCTAGGGTTATCAGCAAGATGATTAATTTTCTTTTGTAGCACTCTATATTCATATTTTAAATTTTTATATTTTGTACGACACTGTTTCCAGTCTCTGTCTATTCCAAACTGCATTAGCCTTCTTGCAATCTCCTCGAATATTTCTTTGTTTCTTGTTGCCCCTTCTAGCATCTGCCTTATTTTTTCATCTGACCATATATGTATCAGTGCTCTGACTTCATTGTCACACCAGTGCTTTCCAGCCTCAGCATCACCCACTGTGATGATCTTTAAATGATTATGAGCATCTTCCAAAGGGGTATGATTATCTGTATATCAAGGAAAGATAAAAGAAGAATAAGAGAAGGAGACAGAAGTATATCTCAGATTTTATTTAGATCCTTACATATGGGGACCTTGTCTTACGGAATGACTCTTTATAGTCCTAAACAGTATGTTATGCATAATGGGCACTCAGACATTTGTTGTGATGTGATTTGATTATTAAATCAAGGTTAAATTAGGTTTTGTAGTACTTTTCAAGCAATTTAAACTGGTTAAAATTGTAACTCATCTGTGATAGTTTTGTAATTTTTATAAAGTTTTGTTACTGTGAACTTTCCAAAGATAGAAGTTCTTTTTAATTATTGAATAGAAGTGAGTCCTGAAGCCTGGGAAACTTTTAGTAAAATAGAGCTGTTCTTTGTTGGAAAAACATTTATTCTAGGAGGTTCGGCTTGTAACAGAAATATCTAAATTTAAGAATTTTTATAATTATCACAGTCATATAATTTTACCTGCCAGCAAATTTTCTTATTCAGTAACATTTCTGACATCACAAAATGAGTCATGATGTTAGAGTTAAATCATCTATTCAAACCCTTCCTTTCTGCAGATGAGGTATAGAAAAAAGTTATCAATACCTGTGGTCACAGAATTAGTGGTAGTCCCTGCTTGAGCTCTTCTGATGACTTGGTGCACGAAGCCTAATACTTTTAGGCATCTTGTGCCATTGTTGGATAGCTCTAATTGTTAGCAGCCTTGATTTAAAACCTGGTTCTGTTTATAGTTCGGTAGTCAACTAAAATATTATTGACTCAGATATGTGTGAAAATATGCAGCAAAACACTGGGGAAGATGATGCACTTGTTTTTCTTACTCACTGGATTATTTTGGCATCTGAGGACCTGATTTTTAAAATCTTGATTGTTCTAATGACTATCTTTGATCTCAGGCACATCACTTGACATGTCTTGGGCCATCTAGATGAGAAAACATCTCATCTGTAAAATGAAGGGTTTGGACTAGGTGACCTCTAAGGTTCCTTTTCAACTCTTGGTGTGTCACCCTGTGACTCCATGAGACTCTTGGTCTGGCCACATAAAACTCCACATCAAGCAGCTTACATTTCCACTTCATTGGTCTAAAAGAAACAAGTCAGTATTAAGATACTTAGAATTATGAGATGAAAATATTTTGGTCTGGAGAAGGTAGTGAGGCAGGGAGGGCCTAGTCCAGGGTTGGGGAACCTGCAGCCTAGAGGCCACATAGGGCCCTCTAGGTCCTCGGGTGTGACCTTTTGATGGAGGCCAAGTTTTACAGAACAAATCCTTTTATTTAGGGGATTTGTTCTGTGAAGTCTAGATTCAGTCAGAGGGCCACTAGAAGATCACAAATGGTCTTTAGGCCATATGTTCCCCAGTCCTGCCTTCTATATTGACTCCAATTGAGAAATACTTGGTGAGGAAAGAGTGTGGAAGAAATTTTTTGCTTTTTGTGTTAAGTGAACTCAGGTCCTCCCCATTCTAGGGCCGGTGCTCTACTTACTGTGCCATCTAGCCGCCCCAACAACTGACAGTTAGATTTGACTTAAAGATTTGCAAGAGACTTCACATATATCATCTCACATAGATTTCACAGCAACTCTGTGAGACAAGGGCTCTCATCCAACCTTTTCTAGTGAGGAAACTGAGGCTGAGGCTAAATGCATTGTCCAGGGCTGCACAGTTGTTAGGCCAGGTCTGAATTCAGGTCTTCCTGACCAAGCCTAACACTGTGTGCACTATGCTGCCTCTCAGCCACGGAAGGTAAAACTGGCGTTCCACATCTTGCAAATGAAAAAAGAAATAGTTTTGATAAAAATTTTCAAGAGGAAAATTTGAAAATTCAATAGTTTGATTTCAAAAAATCATTTTAACCATACCTAATTTCCATAACCAAATTATCTGAATAGGAGGTGAGTGGATAGATTTCCTGCTCCATCGAACGTGTTGTGACAAAACGATCTAGTAGTTTATTCTTTTCCACATTTGACTAAGGCAAAACTGACCTAGCCATCTGGAACTTTTTGATGTGCCACAGAAGGGAGTTGAAGGAATTTGGGCTAATTCCATTCTGCCAACTCAGGCAATAGAAAATTTGCAGGCTACTTCTAGGTCTTTACTCCTACATTAAATGAATATAGCATTTTGGATCATTAATTATCCACATTCAAGAAATAATAGAGAACTAGAGGAAAAAATTCTGGTATTATGAAACCATCATTTTTTATTTTTACATTAATGTTAAGCTCATAAAAATAGTCTTAACGTACTTGGGTTGTATTTTTAAATAAAGTTTCTGGTTTTTGCTTAATTTGTTTTTGACATGAAATAATCAAGATTTAGAATTTGCTGAGATTTACAGAGGGACTACCTTTCCTATTCTCCTTACTTTATAGATGAGGAAACTGAAGCACAAAAAAATGAAGTGACCTGTCATGATTATAAAAGTAGTGACAGGACAGACTTGCTGTATGTATATGGATATGTGTGCATATATTCACACATATACATACATACATACACATAGAGAATATGCTTGAAAGTGGGGAACAGATGGACTTTGGGAACCTGTGCCTTCCTTCTCCCCCTGAAATTTCCCAACTCTTTCCCAGCTTGTTTACAAGTCTCTTGGAGGGATAGGAAATATAGGGAGGCAATTTAATATGTAGTAAGAGCACTAGACTTGAAGTTGGAGAATTTGGGTTCAAGTCTTTTTATCCTGGCATTTTGTATGGCCATGGTCAGTTGCTTCACTTAACACTATTAATCTATAGGATAGTATAGATTTTATCTCTTTTTATTTTGTAGAGTTTCAGGTGTCAAATGAGAATATTTGTGAAAGTGCTTTATAACCATTAAGTTTCAAGTAAGTCAAAACTGACCTCTATATACAACTTCAAGGTTTACAAAAGGATTTATAAATAAATAATGTTGTTTGATCTTTGCAACAACTCTATGAAGGAGGTAGTAGGGCAATTTCCTAATTTTATGTCACCTCATGTTAACTGGACCTTCACTGAAGCAAGGTAGTTTTTTTTTTTTTTTTACTCTTTCCTAATTGATTTTATCAGCATTCTCCATAGCCACTGTTTTTCTTTATGGCCTCCCATACCTTTCTTTGCCCTCTCAGCAGATCTGTGCTTTACTCAAGGATGTTTAACATTATTATCAATGACTTTGATAAAGTCATAGATGATATTCTTATCACATTTGAAATGAATAACTCCCTGTATGACAGAGTTTAGATGCAAAATAATTTGAAAGGCTCAATCATAGGCTGTATTTACTTGGATGATATTTTATAGGGATAAGAGTAGATTTGTACCCCTGGGCAAAAATTAGCTTCACAAAGACATAAGTTTTCTGGAAAAAGACCTGGGGATTTTTTTGGACTAAAAATTCAATGAGCCATCAGTGTGATTTATATGGTTGCCTAAAAAACTAATGTGATTGTGGGTTCCAGTAAATTGGGGCATAGTTTTTAGAATTATCGGATGTTAGTTTCCATAGTCTGCCATGTCAGGAATAATATTGACAAGTTGAAGAGCATTGAGAGGAGGTCAGCTACTTTTTAACTGTGCTTCTAATTTGCTTAGAAGTTCAGTGATGATGCCTCCCTGCTAAACCATGCACATCATGATGTCAGAAATTTTTTTCTTTTTGCAATGTAAAACTAGAGAAACACATTTCCATTAACTATCCATTTTTATAGATATTTAAATGATTCTTTACAATATTGCAAAGTGCTTTTACTTATTTAGAACCAAAGAATCTAAATATGGAAAGGGACCTTAAAGAACATGTCATTCAACTCCTTTATTCTATAGGTGAAGAATCAGTCCAAGAAAGATTTGAGTTGCCTAAAGTCTCATAGGCATTAAGTGACAAAATTAGTCTTTCCTTCTGACTCTTCATTTCAGACTTGTTTTTCTCATGTTTCAGTAAGACTAAGAAACTAGTAGCATATGTATATAGGGACAAATACCTTTTTGTTTATAAATGATTTTAAATTAATTCCTTATATTAATTTGGCATTATCCACTCTCTTGAAATTGAGGACTGGATTTCTTTAACTTTTTTTTTTTACTGTTAATTGAAATCTTTGGGATTACTTAAAGATTTATTTTGTTATTGAAATCTTTGGGATTACTTAAAAATTTATTTTGTTACTACAATCACTACTGGTAGTGATAATATTTATCCTTCTTCCCTCACTCATCTTTTTAAGGAATCCCCTGAAGGATTCCTGGGGGGGGAAATATTTTACTTTCATTAGCTTCCTGGATGCATTCTCTTATATACAACTAGAGTGTTCCCTTGACATGTAGAAGGAATGTAATTCAGTAGAAAGAGAATGTATTCCTTGTTTTAGGACTCCTAATTTCAGACCCCAGCTCTGTACTTTATTAATTACCTGTGAGACCTTGGACAAATAAGTCACAATTTCTCAGAGATTGAACTAGATGATCCTAAATTTCCTTCTACCTCTAAATCTGTTTTCTAGTAAAAATCAAGTGTCTTTTACCAACATGTTTTTGTTCATCAGACTTTTTTGCCTTTCCATGCTATTTATAAATTTTTTTTATAACATTTTCCTCTTAGGTTTTCAAGTGGCTAAAGACTTTTCTGACACAATTGAAGAAACTAGAAAAAGTTGTCAAGTTTCTAGCATTTGGTCTTAGGAAATTTTTAATTTCCTGTACTTGCTTCTACTCCCTAACATTCAGTCTGTTTAATTCTGGCATTACATATCACCTGTTTATTTTGTATTTAAATCAGCATTTTGAATCCCTAACATCTAACCACTTCCTTTGTTTCAAAGAAGGTATGAGCAAAGCTAAACCTTTTATTTCACTTGACTCTGGTTAGAAGTTGGAATAGATAATTCTTTTGGACAAGCTTTTGCATATGCTAGTGTTTCTTTACCAGTACAATAGAGAATTTGTCCACTTCCTACATATTGGAATGTCATTATCTTTTCCTCCTAACCCCTTTCCACCCCCATACTGCTATAGAGGGGACGACAGGCTCCCATTCTCTAATACTGTCGATCTAGAAGTTATCCTGGATCCGTTCATCACTTCATGCCTTGATGATTGTAATAGTCTGCTGGTAAGTAAGTCTGCCTCAAAACTCTCCCCACTCTAATCCATCCTCTATTTAGCTTTAAAATGATTTTCTTAAAGTGCAGGTTACTCCCCTACTCAATAAATTCCATTGACTCCTTCTTGCCTCTAGGATCAAATATAAGACTGAAATTCAAAACAGGTACTCTAACGGCTTGAGACACAGGCCTCCTGACTATGGGCATTTTCTCTGGCTCTTCCATGCCTGGAAATGTTCTCCATTCCTCCTCTGCCTACTGACTTACTTTGAATCTTACATAAAATCCCATCTTTTATAGAAAGCCTTACCCAACCCCTCTTAATTTTAGTGTTGTATTAAATATTTCCTAATTTATCCTGTATACCTTCTTGTTATGTGTATATCTATCTGTCTGTCTGTCCATCTATCTATCTATCTATCTATCTATCTATCTATCTATCTATCTACCTATCTCTGTGTTTGTATATTGTTTCTCTTATCAGTTTGTTATCTCCTCGAAGATGGGACTGTCTTTGTCTCTTTTTGTGTCCCTAGCATTTAGCACTCACTGTGCCTGGCACCTAGTAGGCACTTAAATACATGTTTATTGTTTGGTTGACTGAATAGATCCCTTTCCCATTGCCAAGATAATATTATTAATTATTTAATGAAAGCAGATCCTATACCTGGCCCATTTACTTCATCTGTTTCTATTGGGCCACCCAGATCTTCTGAAGTAGTACTTAAGGAGTCTTCATCTGCAAGAAAATAAATGAACAGTGAATCCATTCATAAGTGGCATATTTCATTTCCTCCATTCCTAATCCAAATGTCCCATTTCAAAGACTATGCTAAATAGTCTTTGCAGAAGGGTGAAAATGCTAGTGACATCTTTACAAGTAGATTGACTTTAACTTCTTGTTTCCTTTTTAACTGGGTATCTAGGCAGTTAAAATTCCGGAAGGAAAATAATACTTGTTTTAAGAATTGTCTCTTAGGTGAGAAGCCAGTAGAGACAGTTCTGGTAGAATCTTTGCTGATTGAAAACTACCTACTTGTGACCAAAAGGAGAAAAAAACCTGGGAAAATTAGGAAAAGAGGAGATTATATAGGTTCTGAGCCCGCACTGATAATGACTTCCAGGTACTCTGTGTAAAGACCATTCACCCCTACCTTCTTTTTCCAAGTTGAGGAAACAGGTCTTTTCCCCTCTGGCCTCCTGCCTCACCATGCTGGTCAAGAGCCTGGAAGGCTTAGTCACAAGCCCAGACTGAGGAGTTCCTCTCAGCCTTTTTGCCCCTCTGAGCAGCTTCATCACTGTATCTTCTCTTTTCCCCAGAGTCTGGGGAACTCTTGGTTTTCCTTGCTACCATCTTCCAAAGTGGGTGTGGAAGGGCCTCAGCCTCTTATCTACTCTTCCCTTATACCCTAAGGCACACACTTTGGGCTATGCCATTCCTGCCTCACTTGGCACAGAGGTAAACCGTGTGGACTTTTCTACTATTTTTCAGTAATTAAACTGTAATTTACGGATTTAGAAAGTTGCTTAGGGCATAGAAATATTAAATAACTTTTCTGTGATCACTTAGCTGTAATGTGCCAAAGCCAAGGCCTGATTGCAAGGTTTTTTGACCCCAGGCCTAGGTATTTACTATACTATGTTGCTTTTCTTAATAATTGTCGTATAAACAAAGAAAACAGTTCTGCATGTATTAGAGAAAAAAGTTACATTTATCAAAAAATTGTAAAATATCAAAATGCTTTTTAAAAACTACAAAGAAAAATATTGTTGGGCACAATATACAGAAGTTTAAAATGAGGAAATTAGACCCCTAAATTGTATTCCAGTGAACAAATGACATTTTTTGAAAACAGTACCCTTAATTTCCAACAAAAACAAGACCTGAAGTAATTTGTTAACAAAAATCCACAACTAAAAAGATCTCTAAAAGCAGTAGATGGAGAAATCAAAATGAATGAAAAAAATGATTATTTAGAAATGATACTTCAGTGTATCTGAAATCTCAATAGTGTAGGTATTTGAAGTGATTCAGATCACAAGCTGTCCATGCCTGCCTAGTGTTTGTCAGTCTTGTCCATGTCTTCCAATTAATTTGCCATAGGGAGTCCACAGTATTGAGGACTTTCTGGAATTCTTCAGCTCTTTATTGTAGCATAAGGTCTTTTTTATCAGTTATTCCTTGATTTTACCATCTGATCAGCTCATTTTTGGTTACCATTTATTTCATTAAAAAAAAAAATTCCCTCTTTGATGACATCTTTGATGTTGCTTCCCATCCTCAACCCACTCCTCTTCTGAACTTTCCTTTTTCTTCTAAGGATGCTAGAGAGAGACTTTATCTATGTGAGCTATGTGCATAAATTTTGTTAGAAAATGTCACATTGCACATCCTAGCACCCAAATCAAGGAGAAACCCTATAAATGTGAACAATGTGGAAAGGAATATAGATTTCTTTCAGGTTTCTCTAGTCATGAAAGAGCACTAAGGAAAAAAAAACAATCTATTTGGTCATTGGGGGAGAAAATTCAAAGATAAATCAAGTTTGAGTATTGTATATATGACGGGAAGAAACTATAAATGTGATAAACGTAATAAAGAATTTAAATGTGAGACAAATTTTTGTATTCATCATAAAATCCACCAATGGGGGAAAAGCATTGAAATGTGATCAGTTGTTTACCCTTAAAGCTCATCTCACTAGTCCTCTTTGGGTTTACACTGGAGAGAAGCTCTATCATTGCAGTTAGTATGGCAGTGGCTTCATTCAGAGAGTAGCCCAAAACATTTCAAAGAATCTAGTCAGGAGAAAAGCCTGTATGTATGATTTGGAAAGCACTTTTTAGTATGTAGTAGACACTGTATAAATGCTTATTTCCTTCTGGAATCTTTCTGGAGAACAACCTAGTAAAAGTTAGAAAAATAAATATACCCTTTAACAGAGCTATTCCATTGTTAGGAACATGCACTGAAAATTATCGAGAAATAAAACAATAACAAATAAAACTTATTTCTTCAAGTATGTTCATAGCAGAATTATTTGTAATTCTGTAAAAAGCTAGAAGCAGCCCAAATGAGAATGGCTGAATAGATTTTGGTACATTTACATAAGGGGATATTATAATGTATATTCAGCAAATAGGAAGAAAATATTGAAAGACTAATACAGAGTGAAAAAAAGTAGGAAGGAATAGAAGAGCAGAATATCTCCTAGCTGTGACCATATGAGAGGAAAAGGAATGGAAAGAGAGAGACAAATTTAAGGATGAAAAAATTGCAAAGTTAATTTAAATGATTTTATTAACCATTTTGATTTGTAATCATTTAAAAACTTTCTAGCATTAAAAAATTCTTGCCTGAAGGTTAGAAGACAACTCCAAAAGACTCATGATGGAAAGGGTTATCCATATCCAGAGAAAGAACTACAGAGTCTGAATGCAGATTGAAGCAAACTACTTGCTGTCTGTCTTTTGTTTTGTTCCTTGTTTCTTATTCACTCCATTGGTTATACTCCTTCTTTACAACTTGACTAATGTTTAATGTGAAGGTATTTGTAGAACCAACCTATATATCTGATTTGCATGCCACCGTGGGGGTGAAGGAGTTGGAAAGAGAGGGGGAGAAAATTTGGAACTCAAGAGATTGTGGAATTGAATGTTGTCAACTAAAAGTAAATAAATAAAAAAATTTTTTTGCCTTTTTGGAGGGCAATTGGGGTTAAGTGACTTGCCCAAGGTCACACAGCTAGGTTTTTGTTTGTGTGTGTGTTAAGTGTCTGAGGTCGGATCCGAACTCAGGTCCTTCTGACTCCAGGGCCGACGCTCTACTCACTGCACCACCTAGCCGCCTCAATAAATAAATTTTTAAAAATTCTTGCCTGTTATTAAATTTCTGGACTTACCTGTATCTAAACTTTCTCTTTTTATGTGTGTAACTCTTGGGTCTTCAACTAGTTCAACTTCTTTATCTGGATTTTGAACTAGATAAAAATAAAGTCAGTATTGTCAGAATATATGGTGTAACTATTAGTGCTTTATGTTCTAAATGTAGCTTAATTTGTATTGTTAAAGTAAACATCACTTCAATTAAAACTATTTTATGTAACTATGGAGTAGAAAAATGGGCAAATATTCTTCTATTTTAAAGAAACTAAAATTATTTTCAGTCTGACATGAAAGCAGACTAATTTGTTGGCTGTTATTTTGGTCCCATATGATGCTAGAAAAATAGTTGATTCCTTACAGGTAGTTGATAGTAAGCTTTGCATGGCTGATTTTTTTTTTCAGTCAGATGGCTTTCCTCCGTAGTAGCATTGGAACTTTAGTGCCCTCTGCTTGCCATCTCTTAGAATGTTTCTTACTAAACTGGTAAGAGGTTTACTTTTTGAAAAATCTATTTGTAAAAGAGAGGGAAACTAAGACTTTAAAATATAATCTGTTCCTTTTTAAAGGAGTTCTTCTTAGGCTTTAATGTCTCCTGGACCCTCTTGGCAGTTTTGTGAAGCTTAAAGGACACCCTTTTAAATGCATAAAATAAAATACAGAAGGTTTCTAAGGAAGTCTGTAATTTTGACATAGTTATCGAAATGTTTTTTAAAAAGTTCACAGACTGTTAAAAATCCTTTTATATAACTGAAATTGTAATTTATCTGAATATGTCTATACATTTTTCTGCCCTTATTGAAGTATGTCTATCTCATACAGGAGTCAGGTTACCTTTGAGAGATGATTATATTGTTCAATAGAAACTTGCCAGAAGAGCAGACACAGCCCCGAAATGCTACATCAGATTGGAGGGTGAGTTCAGAAGCAGACAGGTAGTTGAGTTTTGTTGAAGCACTGAACAGGAATTTTTTATTATTGTTATTTATTATAGTCATATTATTAATAATAATTATAGTGGACAGTAGTAGGAATGCCATACATGAGGTAAACCAAATGAGGTGAGAGTGGAGGAAAATAAGGCAGGGACAAATAAATGATCAAGATTAACCTCTTTGTGAAGAGGGAGCATATAATTCCTGCCATGAGTAATCTATTAGTAAGACTAAGGCTATTGTAACTAATACAGGTTGTCTTTTTATATAACATGTTCACACCCAGTTTTTTGTTCGTTTGTTTTTTGGATTCACATTAAGAAATTCCCATTATGGATAGTCCCCCTACCAGTGCAGAACTTAGATCATAAATGGAAGGGGTCACCAAGGTCACCTGGTATAGTCCTCTTGTTTTACAATTTAGGAACCAGGTCAAGGGAGGTTTTGACCAATACCATACAAATGCTGTCAGAGCTAAGATTTGAACCCAGCCTAGTCTTAGAATTGCTTGTTTTCCTGGGGTCTTCAATGACTTGCCCACAGTCTATAGAGCTAGTATGGGTGGGTGTCTTAAATCCAGGTATTCCTGACTCCAAAGCAGGTCCCACAGTGCCAGATAGAGCCTCTGTGGTGAGGTTTCTACCTTTGTTGTTATTTTGTAAACAGTAAGGCCCCCTGGCACCAGTTGGCAAGAAAGGACACTTCTTTTTGCTTTCCTTACAGTGTCTTAACATCACAAGAAATGACCATATAAAGCAGAGGTTCTCTGAACTTTTTCAAAATATTTTAAAAATTTCAGTATAATTGGTTTCCTTTGTATAAACCTACGTATTTTATTCATTTAAAAATGTTATTCTGAGAAGAGCTCCAGGATACCAAAGGAGCCTATGACAAAAAAGGTTAAGAACCCCAGGTATATGGAGGGAGAATAGGTGGGATGTTCTTTTGGGTTCTTCACCTGTCTGAAAGGGATTATTATGAATTGTATTTTATGTAAAATTGAAATTTAAAATCCTCTTGTGATATAGATCTAGTAGGGAGTTAAACTGCACATCACTGTAGAATCTGTTGTCTATGTGCTACCTGTTTCATTCTTTGAATAGAGTATAAGGTAATTCATAAAGGTAGATTTTATGTATGTATATCAGGATTCTACTTCTGCTACAGCCTATGAGACCTTGGGAAATCACTGGGCCTCTCTGGGCCTCAGTTTCCTTATCTGTGAAATGGAGAAGATTGGATTAGATGGTTAGTTTCTAAGGGCCCTTTTGGTGTAAAGCTGTGATCCTCTTATTAACACTTAAAACAGAGTTTCCCAAAGTGGGCAATACTGCCCCCTGGGAGGGGTGGATACATGGGGGGAAAGGGGGCGTGATAGTTGCCACCAGTGCAATTGAGGGGTATTGAATAAACATAAGGGGGCAGTGAAAGCAATAAGGAAAGAAGAGAAGGAAATTTTGGAAAACCATTCATACATGTTTCATCTGGAGAGTTAAAATCCCAGTAATTACCTGTATCTGGGCCTCATTTGCCTTAGATGTTAAGTGAGGGGATTGGACTAGATTAGTTATCCAAAGTGAACCTTATTTGCAATGTTGTTTTGAGAGTTTGTTTTGTTTTTAAAATATCTGTAAATTATATCACAAGTTTGGAATTAAAGAGAAAAAAACCTACCTTTATCATGATTTCCCTTTTCAGATGCTTCTTCTAGGTCTTCAGACTTGTTGCTAACTGAATCTTCAATTACATCTCCAGAAATTACTGTATAAACATAACATTTACATATATATTTATACATTTTATAGGACAGTGTTTTCTAAGTCTGTTTTCTGATATAAAATGTCATTATTGTCCTGATTATTTATGATTTAATTTTATTTTAAAATTAATTTTAATAATCCTTTGGAAGGGGAAAGGATACTGTATTACCTTACAGATTTTTAAAGAAATATCATGTCATCATTAATTAACGAGCAAAAATTTCTCCTCCTCCCCAATTTAAAATAAAGAAAAAACAATATTGTAACAAGTGTACACAGTCAAGCAAAACAAATTTTCTTTTTGTCCATGTCCAAAATTCACCTCTTTCAGAAGGTTGGGTAGAATGCTTGCCTTATATTTGTATGTTATTTGACCCAAAACTCATCAGTGCTTTTCAAAGGTGCTAACTCTTCCCTGTCCTGTTGAAGCATAGGGGAGGTGTCTCTTTCCACATACCTACTTTTCAAGAACTTTGCAATTACTTATAATTGAAACCTCATATTTTGACCCCATAATACATTGTTTCTCAAATTCGTCTCTCATAACCTTTTCTCAGTTTCTGATTTGCCCAACTTAGACCTAGGCACATAAAATCATAGGATTTTGATAATGGAACCTTAAAGATGATTTAGACTTCACTGTGGACATCTTGGTACAGTGGAAAAATCACCTGACTTAGTAGCATTTCTATACCAGTACCAGCGCAAACTGAATGACTCTGGGTAAGTTTTTAACTTGTAAGCCTCAGTCCCTGGCTAACAGGGACAATAAAAGGCCACTTTACAGAATATTATTATTGTTATTGATGAGGAAGCAGACCTCAGAGAAATTAGGTGATCTGTTTAAAATCATGTGTCTAGTATTATGACCTAGACTGGAATTCTAGTTTCTTGAGCAGCCCCAGCAAGCACCACCATGTTGAAACTGTTTGCTGTCACATTACACTTACCTATGTGTTCAACATCTTCCTCAGTTGTTTGGTATGAATCTACTTTGCCAGAAACCTTTGTATTTTAGCATTTGGATTTAAAAGAATCCTCCCATTTTCAAAGCAATTTTACTTTTGTCTTAATCCTAATTTACTTGATTAATAACACTTCTTACAAAAGCTAATTATTTCACTAATTGTTTCCTTTATATATCTTGCATGATCTTCACTTTGTATAAAACAGAATATTAACATGCTTTAATACCTACCTCTGTTGTTAATTTCCATTTTTGTATCTGTCTCTTTTGTAGGTCTTTGTCTTCCTTTGTTTTCTAGTTTTTGTGATTGTTCTGTAGTATGCCCGAGAATAGCATCCAACTCAGTGAAAAATTTCATACTTTTAGTTGTGCCCAAGTCTTGAGAATTTTTTACAATCTTATATTCGTGTTTCAGGTTTTTATATTTTGTTCTACACTGCTTCCAGTCTCTGTCTATACCACATTTCTGAAGTTTGGCAGCAATTTGTTCAAATATTCTTTTATTTCTCAAGGTTCCCTCAAGCTGTTTTTGAATGTTTTTGTCTGACCAAATGTCTATTAGAGCCCTGACTTCATTTATAGTCCAATGTTTTCCTCCTTCATTTGCTACACTTGGAATAAATGTTGGATTATTAGAAGAATCCAGTACTGATGTTGGTTTACCTGTATCAGGTGGGATAAAAAAAGGGGAAGAAAGAAGAAATTCAGTAAGGACAATATTTTTGTTTGGAAGTAGATGACTTAATATTTCCCCCAAAAAATGGTAAGGGAAGAGTAGTAACCATTAACTGGCAAAGCTGTTCATTATCATATGACTGTCTGAATTTATTAACAAAGTTGAGGATGACGTTCAGCATTTTGTCCTGTTTTCTTCACTGTCATCTCAGTCTCCTGCCTTTATAGCTGAGACTCATTGTCTTTTCTGGAACAGATGAATACACATCTTTGCTACATGTGTTATTTGTAGGAAAATATTTACATTATTGCTTACTGTATCTTACTAAACCCAATTCTTACAACCCATTCTTTCTGACCTTCTTCTTACAGGTTTTTACCTTTGGGAAGCCACATCAGTTTTTTTTTTTAAAGCTACTGGGGTTAAGTAACTTGCTCAAGGTTCCATGGCCAGTCGTTATTTATGTGTGGGTGCTCATTTTCTGAGGCCAGAACTGATCCTGGGTCACCCTGACTCTGGGGCCGGCACTCTTACTCACTGCGCCACCTAGCCGCCCCTCACAGAAGTTCTTTAATGATCTGATTCCCTGCTCTCAAGGTGGAGAAATTCAGGGCCTTTATTCCTAGAAGGCTGTAAAAATGGATTTGAATCCTTTTCTCCCTTTCCTCTTCCTAACTCTACCCCTTAAAACAATTAGTGCCTTTCTTATATATAAAAATATAGCTTTAAATGGTTATTGAAAAAGTAATTGTTATTTAAATAATAACTTCAATTCCAGATGATTATTGATTAAGGCTAAAGAATCACTTGTTTTGGAATGCCCTTTACTTTTTTCTGTTTAAGGTAAAGGAAGGGGGAGCATAGGGCAGAACCTTAATCCTAGATATCTTTAGCCTTTATACTATGGAGAAAAGGGGAATTCTTTCCACTCTTAGCCCTCATATTGAAAAGAGAAATTATTTTCCCCACTTCAGGTTAGAAGTTCCTTTATCCTGTTTTCAGACTTAAGTTCTCTCACTGTCTTTTCCATTGTCTTTTTTTTTGGGGGGGGGGTTTCCACCATACTGTACCTAGTTCCATTGGTCTGACATGAGAAATAAAAAGTAAAGGATCCTTTGGAATATCTTCATCTTCGAGTAAAACTGCTATTTCACCTGAAGGAAGAACAAAGTTTCCATTTGGCAATAGAGAAAATGAGGAATAGTACATTTGAATATATTATACCTGTGAACAGATAGTGCTAAAAGTAGGTGTTAGTGATTTGGGCTAGGTTTAATAGCAACTATATGGTATCATAAATTTTTAAAAGGTATATTTTACAAATGCAACAATATAGTATAGGAAATTTAATTAAATATGATCAGTTATTTAATATTTAGAACAATTTGTTAGTTGCCTTCCATCAACACTGCGGTTGTGACCAGTCCTCCAGTGCAAAGGAAAGACCCAGAACTGGCCAGTCCTATGGTGTATTTGGGCTTTGCACTCAGCTTTCTGCATGTATCTTGATTCATGAAGTATATAAAATTTGGAGAAGTGTGCAAACCAAGTTTTATTTTAAATGCCTTAAGGATTCCTATTTTTAAAGGAATTCTGCATCAGTGTCTTTGTAGTAGTGCACTAATTTTGATTGTTGTGTGATATGACCTTTTATAAAGTATGGCACAGATGTGAATTAATTCAGTAATCAAGGAAGGTGATGCTGTATTACCAAAGCAAATTGACAGTAACTAAAGGACCAAACAGTTCTAGGGGTTTCATTAAATTGGCATTTGAAGCTGAATCATATGCAGTGAGGTATTTGGTGTTTTATTTTGTTTTTGAATGACTCTGTTGTGATTCCATTGGTTGAAGGTGCTGGTGAGGAAGTCTTTAGTTAATGCAAATCATCAGTAACTCTGCAACTCAAAGTCTTAGAGTTACTGGGGCACTGAGAGGTTATGTGACTTACTAGCCAGTGTGTCTCAGAAGCCAAAATAAAGGTGGGGCGTTTATTTTCGTTGATTTGTTTCACCTCATATTTGAATTATATCCGTAGAGTAGATATTGTGTGGTTGGCATTTTTTCATTGCTTTGTTCCTAGAAAAAGTTTCAGTTACTGAATGTTTGATCTCATTGGCCATTTGTTAGGCAGCTAACATTGCCAGTTGAATATAATAACAATGTAGAGATAAAAGTAGTATCAGAGTGAGTACTTGGTATGAACTAAAATGGTTTATGTGGGTAGACAGCTACTGAATAGCATCTTTATTTGGGAACAGCATTATACTATGGAGGAAGACTTTGATGGCTAATTACCTTTTTTCTTATTGATTACTTACTGAAAAATGCAAAAATATTGTTTATTGCAGATAGAATAACCTAGGAAATAGTGTTGTTTATTTAGTAATTTTTTAGAGTGCTACCAAGTATTCTGTACTATCTTATGCAACCTTTTACAAATAAATACATGAGGTATAATTTGATACCTTTCTTCCTAGCATATTTCTCTTATTACACACTCTAATTCTTAGTTTGAAGTAAAAAACCTTTCTTCAAGGATTTGTCCAAACTTCTTCGCTTGCCTTGCCTTATATTTGCACCCTGGTCCTGTTGACTTTGGCCAGCTGACATCATCTGTTCTTAATAAGCATAGACATTCTATTGTTATCAATAAACATTTTGGACAAGTCTACATTCTTGAATTCTTGCTTCATTTTTCCAAATGTGATAGAAGAGGAAGACAAACTGTTTTATAGCAGTGAGATAACCCTGGGCATCAAGTTCTTTTCCCAATGAGAAAAATTCTCTTTGAGTTGAAAGGAAAAGATACCCATAGTCACTTAGAATTAACAGTGGTCAAACTTTGCTCTAGTTGTGGAAGCTAGGTCATTCTTAGTGATTGACTCCCTAGCGGTTCTGAAATGATTTTAATTACAGCTTGCCCTAATTCCTTGTGCAATATAAAAGCATTATATAGAAATCAAATCAAGATGTTGAACAGATCTAAACCAATTCCAAAATGTCACTGTCAGAAAAGATTGCTTTAAAAAGGCAGTTGTATAGAGGATGTCATCAATGCGAATCACATTCACTCATCCTCATAAAAATTTGAGCACTGAACATTGTTGAGTCTTTTAGAACCTGCCCTTGAAAAAGGAGAAAATATGAGCATTACCTAGAAAGGAAGAGGTAATGGATTCTGACTCAAACCCTCTTTGGTCAACAAAGGCATTTTACCATTCTCCTTACACCTTGCCTGAAAGCTCCAATTCCTTGATCCTTTTCTCACAAAAGTAAACAGAATCATACCCATAGAACAACTGTAACACATTATCCTCATCTTAATCTATTGTATTGTTCCCCTTTTCATGAATGGTACTAAATGCCCTCCCCAGTTAGTTATTCCCCTCTCCAAACAGGTACTTTTGGATCCAGTTTCTGTGCCCGTGATGGTCTTGACACCTCAAAACACATATGCAGCCATTCAGAGCTACCTCTTTTGAAAAAGGGCAGAAGGGAGAAGGAGCATGAAAATTGTGGTCACTTACTATTTCTCAACAATAGGAAGCTCTGAATGAGGCTAATTGGGTCACAGTGGCCCAGAAATTTTCTAAATGATAACCCTTTGCAAAGAAGAATCCTCCCCCTAAGAGAAGGGTCATGTCCTCTGCACAGCATCCCTCCTCATTCCTCTCCTCCCTTTATGACTGTTTCCCTCCTTGCTTACCAGTATCCTCAGGAAAGTTCTTAGGATGAGAAAGGGAAACTAGGAAGGGGGAGAAATATTCTTTGCTGGGAAGGAGCTGCCCCATTGTGGTTTGCTGAGATTTGTGAAGTCAAATGACTGGGGTGCTTAGAAATGGTTCAGTATGTCACTGTCAAAAAAGATTTCTTTAAAAATGCAGTTGTTTAGAGGATGTCATTAATGTGGATCACATTCACGTATCTTCATAGAAATTTAGTTGGGGGCTGGGGTAGGAAGAAGGGTACATGATCTTCCACAAGTAGCTCTACGTGTATTGGATTGATTTGTTATTATCACCAAAGACAGTGTATATGAATAAATCAAATACTGTATAAATGTTAGCTGCCACAGTTGTTATTAAATACTGGCTTATGAATATCATGACTTGATTTTTTTCCCCTTTGCCTACTGTCGTCTTCCATATAATATGAAATTAATGGTTAATGTACTTGTGCACGAATTTTCCTTGAATAGGTATGGGGAGAGAGGGAATCTACTAGTACCCCTAGCAGTGCAGGACAAAAGTACCTCTCATTTTTTTACCCTCCCTTTTTTTGCTTCGTTTCTAAATCACAGTCACTTTCAGTACTATAGTAAATAGTGGAAAGTTGTTTTTTGTCCTTGGTTCTCAAAGAGGACCATGACATCAGGGAGTTGATGCCACAACTTGCAAGTGAATTGGATTTAAGAGGGCTATGCAAAGTCACCAGCCTCACTTTCTCCTCCAGAGCCATCTGGGTCCAGTGGCAAGATACAGATCAGAATGACTTAGAGGTGGCCCCCAGTGGAAAGAACGGTAAATGGTGAATAACATTGTGTAATTTCATAATAGTTTTATTGATTAACTTAAGCTAATTTAGATTAAACAAATCTCAAAGTAGAACTGTTTCAGTTAGTAGAAGCCTTAGAAAAATCTAAAATCAGTTGTAACCTCCTCTCATTTTATGGATGATTAAACAGGGACCCAAATAGAAATCCATTGCTTTGGAAAAAACAAACTCTTAATTTTGAGATGTGGAAAAATAGAATTTAACAATTTGTTTTTGTAGCTTTTTGATAAGCTGGAAAAAATGATGTGACTAATTCAGGGTTCGATTCAGATTTTTAAATAATAGACATTTCTACCAAATGATCAAGGAGCAGTTAGTGTCATTTAAATGAGGTTATGCTGTTTTTACAGATTATAATGGTGCATTTTATATGCAAAGCATAAATTAGATGCTGGATTTTAAAATGTTTCTCCTCTTGCTTCTATGCTATAACATGTACTTAAAGCCCTGCATTCTAATAGTTCATTACTAGGAATAAAACATAGGAAGAATATTTCTATTTTTTACCTTTGGTGTTTTCTGGGGCTGTACTTATGTCCAGTTGAGTCTCAGTTGCCAGGTACCTGCTGTCATCATCCTCTGTTAATTGTGAGACAGGTTCATATTGTAATATTGAATCCAATTCATGAAAGAACTTCATAGTTTTAGAGATATCCCCAGAGTTGTGAGCATATTTAACTGTCCTGTATTCATACTTCAGATTTTTATACTTTGCCCGGCACTGTTTCCAGTCTCTGAAAATGCCTTTTTCCTGAAGTCTTCTGGCGATGTAGATGAATATTCCTTTATTTCTTAGTGTTCCATAAAGTTGCTTCCTTATATTTTTTTCTGACCAGACAGTTAGCAAAGCTTTAACCTCCTCTTCAGTCCAGTGCTTTCCTGCTCCACTCTCCATGTTGAAAGTGACCTGGAAATGATTCACTATTTCTAGCCAAGATTTTGTTTCCTAGGAAACCAGACGACTGGTTGTCAATAAGCTCTACGGAGCTGAAAGGATCTAGTTTAACTGGTTCAAGCTGCCTGAAGGGTGTAACTTGAGAAACTGCCAAATAAGCAGGCTTTGTGATTAAGGAGTGAAGATCTAAATGATTATTCTTCTTCTGGGCATCTGCAAGACGGGTAACCTACACTCCATTAAAAAAAAAGACAAGCATTACATTTAAAAATTTTTTTTAACTCTTTCTTACATATTATACTGTTTTACCCAATAAGATTTATTAAAATCCTGAAAGATGAAGTAAAAGGCAACTTTACTGATCCCAATGATACCAATTTGGCCTAATGACTTTAACATACCAATTTTCTGTAACTGATATACTAAGGAGATAAATATGTACATCTGTGTAGTGCTTTATAATTTGCAGAATGTTTTGCTCACAGCCCTGTGATGCAAATACTATAGATATCTTGACAAGAGAAAGAAACCAATAGCCATAGACATTAAAGTGACTTATCTACAACCCTACATTATCTTGAGCTACAAGTCTTCAGACTCTATCCAGTACTCTTTCCGTTATACCATTATCAAAAACAACTGGTAATTTTAGCCTATGTTAATTATAACTAAGGAAGCAGTTAAGATAGTTGGTGGGAAGTATTCAATTAAATATTTAACAGAAGAAGCTGAGTAATTACATTTGGAAAATAAACAGATCTGAATGCTAATCAACCAACTTTTCAATAAATTGAGCCTTCTGTCAGACAATTAATAGATCAAAAGAGTCAAGTTGGTTTTATGTGGTAGACAATCTTTTTTTCTATTGTCATTTAAATATTGGTTAGGATCCTACTATGTAGAAGGTATCACGTAAGCCCTTGTGCTAGGGAATAGAGAGATGAAAAACCAGATTCTCAGGCTCTCACTAGGAGATTACAGAAGGGCTGTGACTTTTATATAGGCAAGTCTAATAGGGTCAAAGAAGAATTGCAGAGAAAGTCCTCCAGGAAATTAGAGGGTGGTACACTTGTCCCAAACACGGTGTACATAACAGACTTGGGGCCAGTCCCTACAGAAATAAACAGGGAAGAGATTGCAGGTCTAGATTGGGAACAGCTAGTTAATGTGGTTGGGCTGGCAGGTAGAGTACAGGAAGGTGAGGGATATGAAATAAAGCTAGAAACTTATGTTAGAGCCTTCTTTTGGAGAGCTGAACAAAGCCAAGCTAAGGAGTCTCTAGTTTATTCTTTAGGCACTAGAAAGTCCCTGCAGGTTTTTGAGCAGGGCAATAAAATGGCATAATGTAATACATACATATACATCACATATATATTTAAATATAGTGTAATTATGTAATTGTGTATGTGTATATTCAACAAAAGTTTATCAAGTAGGTAGTTTAAACAGTAATGCCATTCTGTATTCACAGGGGTCAGGAGAGTGCTGGAATTGTGACAAGTGATGGATATGGTTTAATGCCAACAATTCGAACCCATAAGGTAATGTTCATTTTCATTTTTATCTTTCCTGGTTGTCATTAAAACAATTTTATTTTAAATTTTTATCTATTTATATTTTACTTTATTAAAAACAATTTACGGAAACATTTAAATAAGCATGCAATAAGAAGTAATGGGATTTAAAAATTACTGTGTCTATTTTCATGTCTCACTATTCATAAAAGCAGTAAGTATTCATTTACGTTGGGAAATTGTGGCATTATTTGAATTTAAATGTCTGTAGTATCTCTCTCAAAGTGAGGAGGTAGACCTTTAAGAAACTAATATTAGGCTTAAGAATTTTCCTGTTTTGGTTACTTAGGCCCAAAGTGACTTAGAGCTGAAATGTTTATCGTATTGCCTGCAAAGAGTTTTGTTTCTCCCGTCATTTTGATTGTCCTATTTTCTCTCACTTAGGAAAGAGGAAGAAATTGTGCCCATACCAAGTATAAGAGTTTTGATCTCTTTATTTCTCATTGACTTATCTGGAAATATAGATGAATTAATAAAAAGTGTGATAAGCATCCTCTGTTATGATACTCTTTATGGGGAAATTTACTGATAGCAAGTTTTGATTCTTTTTGTATAAGGAATTATTTGACAGGTTATTGGTTGAGAACCAATGCTAATGTCATAGAAGGAGATAGGAGATTTGTTAGTGGTGTCATCTAGCCCAGGGAAGTTTAATGACTTGTCCCAGGTCACATGGGCAGTGAATAGCAGAGCTAGAATTCTGACCCTGACTCCATATTCTCTGTTGTTTAGCTGCTTCCTAAAGAACCTGCTTTTGCCTCCAGGTGTGCAAGTGCTTGTAGCTGGCAGTGGACAGGGAAAATCAACATAGTTTTAATTGTTAACATATCCTTGGCATAATTGTGGTTTACTATGAGGAGAATATATTAAACCAAGAGATTATTCTTCTAGTTCTCTGAACGTTTGTTTCTGTGAATTTCAAAATAAATTTTAAAAAGTTTGTTTTGCTCTTCTTCAGTCAGAAGTTTCAAGTTTATTTGCATCTAGTTTTTGATAGTATTCAGTGCCGTTTTTTGTTCTATTATTTTAAAAAATAACTTTTTGTCAGTATATCTCAGAAATAGAAATAAAGAATAAGTGATTTGCCAAGTTAGCATTGAGATTTAGCACTCTTGAGTATTTATCCTATTTTTTAACTGAGGGTAAGAACTGTTTTTGTTTCTAGCACAGTCCCTTGGTACAGTACTATAAATTAATGATGCTTAAATTCTTCTTGTCTTGAATTAAATAACTGACCATCTTAGCAGTCTGTTTTCCTTTAAATTAATCAATATACATTTATTTTACAAGGGATTGGGTCTTATAAACCATGTATTTACTGAAGATAATTTGAAGAAGCTATATGTTTCAAACCTTGGGATTGGTCACACAAGGTACGCCACCACAGGGAACTGTGAATTAGAGAACTGTCAACCCTTTGTTGTTGAAACACTCCATGGGAAGATCGCTGTGGCACATAATGGAGAATTAATCAACTCTGTCCATCTGAGAAGAAAGGTAAGTATTCTCAGTGCTTTTTTGAGGGCTCAGAGTGGTGAATTTTTATGATTAAGTTGGAAAGTATATTGTTGCAATATTAGCCATCTCTGCTTAGAGAACATTAAAGATAATTTGATAAGAAATGGTTTTTACATGGGTTATATAAGTAGAGAGGAATTTTATGAGATATGAAGGACTCTTCAGCTACCTCCTTTTCTCCCTCCATTATTTCCATACTCAAAATATAAGAAATATAAAATACAATATAAAGTCAAGAAATTAAACAATATTAGACTGTTAAAACACACAAGGCCCAGGAACAGGTGTAAAAAGAAAGATAATTCGTTTTTCTGCCTTGTCTTTATTCAACCTTGGAGATTTCCTCAAGACTGTTTCTCAGCTCTCTTCCTTCATCTCTTCAGTGCTAATTCAGTATCACCACTTCAACAACTCCCACTATGCAGATGGCACCCAGAATTGTATCTTCAGTTCAGACTTTTCACCTGACGATCGGGATAAGAGTTGTCAGTGTATGGGAATTGTTATGTTAGACTTGTATGCCAAGTCAAACTAACCCCATAAAAACACAAACAAAACTTGTTCCCTTCACAATTGACTTATTTCTGCTAATTGCTACACCCTTTATTCCTCTTTCCCTTAAATGTCTCAGGTTCAAAAATCTTGATTTAGTTTTCTTTTATCTTTCATAGCCAATCAAAAATATCTTCATATGACCAAATTTATTTTGCCAAGTTTATCTCCCGCTAATTCTTCTATTTTATGCTAATTCCTTTTACTTCAGCCAGACCAGGATGATACGCAGCCAGGCCTTAGAACAGGCTGTGGCTATTTCTGCTCACCCTTTTATCTATGCTCTTCAAATCATCTTCCATTCTGCCTGTTTTAGTCCTGCCCATTGTATGTCTCATATCTTTTAAGCATTTTTGTGATTTGAATAGTCAATAAACAAACATTTCTCTATACAAAGAATGAGAGTGTTGTATAAGAAATTGTGACTTTTTATTGCATATTGTTTGCTTTGGTACAGTGGAAAGAGAACTAATTAGTTAGAGTGGGATCAGGGACCAGTAAGAAGTCAGATCTTCACCATGGTTGGGTTACTTCTCCCAAGGCCTCAGTTTCCTCCACTGGGAATAGAGTGGGATAGATTGGGATATATTTAATTCTGTAATTCAACACATTCAACAAAATGGTGACAAAAGTTGGTTTGTATCCTCTCCTGTACTTTTATTTCCTTCTGCTTTTAAAAATAAGTTTTGTCAATGCTCCCATTCTTCATATTTCTCACTACCCACTAGTGGCGACACTAATAGAAGCACTCCCCTGTATAATCAGTGCATTGACCACGTGTCCCTGTTTTTTATCTCCACTTCCTTACCTCTCTCCTTAGAGGGAAATCATGCTTTGTCATTATTCTGTCAAAGTTATTATTGTTCACAGGTTGGATTAGGGGTCTTTGGGATTTTCGGAGTTGTTTTCCCTCACATTGTTGTCCTCATCAAATTGTCTTCTAGTCTTGCACATTTTGCATGCATCAGTTTGTATTGGTTTTCCCATGTAGTCTCTCATTTGTCATCTCCCCTGGAATAGTAATACTCCATTACATTCATGCACCATGGTTTGTTCAGTGAGCAGTGCAGTTAGTATGCCTACCTTTCCTGTAGGTGCCATTTTCTTTTATCATCTTTGATGAATTTTGAGGTAGAAACTGAGTTTCCAAGCCTCATATCTCCCTGAAGTCTTCTATTACCAATCAAGTCCATGCTAATGTTTGCCAAAAGTGCTATGGTACTCCTTTCTGTACTGTTTATTTGAGTACTCAATTGTGTTCTGTTAAATATTTCATACCTTTGCTTATATATCCAGGTCTACATTAACCTTGAGGTAATAACTGTTTTTTGTAGTTATGTCCCTCTACAGTGCTAGCTGCTTGATACATATTTGTGGTCAATTTAATACCTTTCCCTTTGGAACCTGTAGTTACATTTGGATAAAGCGTTATTATTCCTAAATAACTTGTGATGTTACATTGATATAATTTATTCCATTAATATCATAAAGACCAATAGATCTTAAAGTTTTAGCTAATTGTTAATTCCTTCTTCTCCCTTTCCCCCTTTTGAAATAGCTTCTGCGTCATGGTGTTGGACTGTCAACAAGTTCTGACAGTGAAATGATCACCCAGTTGTTGGCATACACACCTCCACATGAAAGAGATGACAGCCCTGACTGGGTAGCAAGGTATTTGTAAAAGTAAAATGAATTAACAGGACTAAAACACATTGCTTTGAGCTATATCTGTTATTGAGATCTATTTATTTGTATATGTAGATATTTATATATATATATATATATAATATATACATAACATACAAGTATTGGTATATGGTATTGGTATATGCATAATTTAAATTTGTTTTATTTCAGAATTAAAAATTTAATGAAGGAAGCTCCTACGTCATACTCATTACTTATTATGCACAGAGATGTTATTTACGCAGTAAGAGATCCTTATGGAAATCGTCCCTTGTGTATTGGACGTCTTATTCCTGTATCCGATATAAATGGAAGAGGTAAAATTCCATGGAATAAAGAGAAATTATCTAAAATTGAAAAGGAAACCTAGAGTAGTTACTTTGAAGTTCCAGAAGGTAAAGCATGCTACTTTAATCTATCAGTGGATGGTTACTCGACTTCCTGTCAGTAGTCTGTGGATTTGTTCCTTTTATTTACTCATCTGCCATTTCAGTTTGGAAAATGCAAAACTAAATCTTCAGCTTATATATAGCATTTTTCCAGTTCTGAAATATCACTTTTTTTTTTCTTGGCAAATGTTGATTGATTCTAGCAAATTGTAGTATTAGAAGGGATCATTTAATTTTTCATCTGTCCCAAATCAAATAAGAACCTGTATAGAACTTGAGGTGTAATGGAAATGGAAATTCTATACCTTGCATGGTATAGAATTAATTAACCAGCCTAAGTCTTTAAGTAGTAATTTTGTTATACTTGAATAGATTTTTTTATCTTTTATAGGAAGAAATAATTCTGAAACTGAAGGATGGGTAGTATCGTCTGAATCCTGCAGTTTTTTATCTATTGGTGCAGTGTAAGTCCTTTATAATGTAGTAAATGTTAATATATTTAATGATAGTTGAGTTGCTAACGAGAACTTTAGGGATCATAAATTTATACCTGGAAGGGCCTTGAAGGTCATCTAATTCTAGCCCCTCATTTTATAGTAAGGACACTGAAACCTAGAAGGGGTTAAGTAATTTGCTAAAGGTCACAGAGAGGTAGTAAGTGGCAGAAGCAGTTTTTTTAACACAAATCTTCTGAGTCTAAATCCAGTTCACTTAAAAAAAATATTTATAGGAATATTTGCAGGAAAATATTTAATGTAGTAAAACATTCCTAATTTCCAATAGCAGGTTCTTTTTAAAACAGACTTTCAATTTTCTATTTATTCATTGATTTGTTTATTTTTAGTTTTCACCATTCACTTCCATAAGATTTGTTCCAAATTTTCTCCCCATTCCTTCCTTCCCCTCCAGCCCCTGCCCCAAGATGGTATGCAGTCTGACACAGGCAGATTCTACATATATTCATATTAAACATAATTTCACATTACTCATAGTGTAAAGAGGAATTGAACCAATGGGAGAAACCACAAGAAAGAAATTAAGAAAGAGAGAGCAAATGGCATGCTTCAGTCTGCATTCAGACTCCAGAGCTCTTTCTCTGGATGTGGACAGCATTTTCCATCCTGAGTCCTTTGGAGTTCTCTTAGATCCTTGCACTGCTGAGCAAAAATAAGTCTATCAGAGTTAGACTTTCAATTTTTTAAGAAGTGCCTCATCAGTAAATTAAGAATACTTGTAAATAATTTGGAAGAAGCTTCCTTTTCGGGGAGGCTAGGTGGCACAGTGAATAGAGCGCCGGCCCTGGAGTCAGAAGGACCTGAGTTCGGAAGCCGGCCTCAGACACTTAACACACACACAAATAAAAACCTAGCCGTGTGACCTTGGGCAAGTTACTTAACCCCAATTGGCTCTCCAAAAAGCAAAAAAAAAAAAGCTTCCTTTTGGTGTCCCATTTGAGTAAATACCTTTAGTCTTTGCATTGCCATTGTTTTCTTTTGAATTAATCAATCAGCAAATATATTAAGCATATACTATAGGCCAGACACTGTGGAAGGCCAAGAGATTACAAATACAAAGATCCCTGCTATCACTAATCTTACATTCTAATGGAGAGAGCAGAAATAGTTGTAGCATAAATACAAAGAAAATAAATACATGTTTTTTTGCATGCAGAATATTTAAATACAGCTTAATTTAGGTAAAATTATACTTTGAGTAGTAACTCAGGATACTACCATTATAGATATGTTATAAATTTTTAGAGTAGTTAATATTGGTTTATAGGACTGTCATTTTTAAAGAAAAATTTTACTTATGTTGTTTTCCCTCCCAAGGTATTATCGTGAAGTTTTGCCAGGAGAAATTGTGAAAATATCCAGACGTGGCGTTCAGACACTTGATACTGTGCCACGGTCTGGAGGAGATCCAGTGGCTTTCTGTATCTTTGAATATGTTTATTTTGCAAGACCGGATAGTATGTTTGAAGGCAAGAAACATTGTGCTTTTGTTATTTAAGTTATATAGTTACCTTATTGGATATCTACTTACAAGAAATTGTCTAAACCTTCAGCTAAGTTTCTTTTCTTGTCTTGCCTGTTTCTCTCTTTCTCAATTCTTCATTGTGAGTCTATTTCACTGGCAGGAGGTAGCATTCTTCACCTGTCTTCTATAATTGCTGTTGATCATTGCTATTGATAAGAATTCTTAACTCTTATAAAATCTTTTTCTTTAGAATTTTGTTTTTATTGCATAAATTATGTTCTCACTTCACTCTAAAGTTTTTACAAGTTTTTGCTGAAAATGTCCCTTTAATCATTTCTTAAGGTAATATTCCATTGTTCACTGATAAATTGTTGAGCCATTCTCTAGTTAATGGTCGCTGTGTTAGTTTCCCTTTCTTTGCCACAAGAATGACTATAAATACTTTGCTACAATTGGATCCTTTTCATGTTTCTTTAATCTCTTTGGGGTTTAGGCCTAGTATTGGTATTGCTGGGTCAGAGGACACTTTAGTGACTTTTGGCACATCATTCTAAATTGATTCCCAGAATGGCTACAGCAGTTGTCATTGTTAGGATTCAAAAGTCACTTAAACCTCTGTTCATCTACTTGGCACCTCTGCAACCCCCAGTGGAGTTCTAAAGGGCATGTAGCTTGATTTTTTTTTATAAAAGGACCAAAGCTCTATGTTCTGAAACACACAAGTTAAAATTATCATAGATCTTTTTATGATCTTTCCCTGTCATTCAACTTTTAGATTTGTTTTCTTTGGTAGGGGTTATGGATCTAGCATTCTCATTATAGATATGGTAGATTTAAGTTATACCAAAACATTTTTGTTTTGTTTTTCTTTTGGTTTTCATAACATTTTGTAAGGAATGATGTCCACTATCATTATTAGATTACATGAAGTATTAATGGTCAGAATATTTCTCTTTTAATCATACCAGGTCAGATGGTATACACTGTTAGGCATCGTTGTGGTCAGCAGCTGGCAATTGAAGCTCCTGTGGATGCAGACTTGGTTAGCACTGTACCTGAATCAGCCACACCTGCAGCACTCGGTTATGCAGGAAAGGTATTTTTTCTTAGTTTTTTATCCAATTGGTGACTTTCATGGTAGTTACATAAAAGAACCTAGTGATGCTTTGTTTTAGGGGTAGTTAAGGAAAGAAAGGTTTCTGAGGGTGGGACCTAATATTAGTCATTACCTTCTTTAGGAGGTTCTGAAATATTTTTCAGTCCAGAAGTAATTATAAACTTGCCAGGCTTACTTTAGATTGCTGTATTTTAAAGAGATCTTCTTGAGTAAATGTTTCAAATGCTATATTCTCAGCAAGAGTTTTTCTGTTCTGAAACCTAATGTTACAAGTGTAGTAGGAGTATTCCAGTAGGGTACCAAAGGTTCTCTTCTTGACCCTGTGGTGTTGAGTATTTTATTCAATGATTTAGATAAAGGTATAGGTGGCATGTTCACCAGATTTACAGATTGCGAAAATCTGTGAGTGATAGCTAACACATCGTATGTCAGAGGCAGGGGTGAATATGATTTTGATAGGCTAGAATATTGTGCCGAATATAAGATGATAATTCCACAGGGGATATATGTAAAACCTACACTTGGATACAAAAATCAACTCCATAAGTACAAGATGGGGGAGGAACAATTAGAAAGGAATTGTAGTAAAGATTTGGTGTTTTTAGTGGACTCGAAAGCTTAAAATGTTAAATGTGTGCTGTGGTATTCAGAAAAGCTGATGTGTTTTTCAGCTGAATTGCAAGAGGCATAGTTTCTAGGATTTAGGGAGGTGATTGTCTCATTCTACTGTACCTTGAACAGATCTCATTTGGAGTGTTAGAATGTTAAGTTATGGGCACCATGGTTTGGGAAGGATATTAATGAAGTGAAGAGTACCCACAGGTGAATTACTAGCATGATGAGTAGCACTGAGTCCTTGCCATATCAGAATCAGTTGAAGAAATTGGGAAGATTTCACTTAAACAAGAAGGGAGGGGGAGGGTTATGTGATAGTTGTGTTTAAGTCTCTGAAGGGTTGTCATGTTAAGGAGAGATTAGATTTGTGTTTGGTTCCAGAGTTGGGGAATGGGAGAGAGAAAAGAACAAACAGTTCTTAAGAGCAGCCTACTGGGTGCCAGGCACTGTGTTAATAAGTACTTTATAGACATCTCATTTGATCCTCACAGTAGCTCTGGGAAGTAGGTGCTTTATCATCTCCATTTCACATTTGGAGAAACTGAGGGAGACAGATGAAGTGATTGGCCAAGGGTCACACAGCTAGTATCTGAAGCCATATTTGAACTTGAGTCTTCCTGAGTCCAGGCCCAGAACTTGTATCTTCTAGGCCACCTACCTAGCTGCCTAGATTGCAGAATCAGGAGTAATGGGTACAAGCTGAAAAGAAGCCAACTTAGACATGCCGTCAGGAAAACTCTAAGCAAACTTGTGAAATCTCTACACTTTTTATTCAATGAGCCGTGATAGTAATTAATAAAATGCATTTTTCACATGGTTGATCCTTCCTATTATCTAGTTTTTGGGGGTATGCTAAAATGTAATATTCCAAAGCAACAAAAAGATACTACTTTGTATACAAAAAGTAATTTTCGTATGCTATAAACATATTTTCTCATTGAAGCTCTGTTAATGAGTCATTTTAATACTACTACCTCAGCATCTTGTTCATTATATCTTTTTTTTTCTTCTTACACAGTGTGGTCTTCCATATGTAGAAGTACTTTGTAAAAATAGATATGTGGGAAGAACCTTCATTCAGCCAAATATGAGATTAAGACAGCTGGGTGTGGCAAAAAAATTTGGAGTACTTTCTGATAATTTTAAAGGCAAACGGATTGTTCTAATAGATGATTCCATTGTAAGAGGCAATACCATTTCACCCATAATTAAGTTGCTCAAAGAATCTGGAGCAAAAGAGGTAAGAACTTTTTCATTTTTTGACAGAATGTATAAAGAAGTTAGTAGTAATATAAAGACATTTGAATTATTTAATCTTTGGAAAAGATCAGTCAAAGCTTTGATTAAAAACAGTAGTTTACGAAGAACAAGGATACTATGAAGACGAGGACTGATGGCTAGCAGAAAAGAGTCTTTAAGAGGAGCTGTGAGGAATTCATAATAGTCTTCTCAAGGCCTCTAGAAAGAAAGATCCATGTATTCTTGATAGAGATTTTAAAGAATCTCTTTTATTAAAATAATGACTGTGGGGTGGCTAGGTGGCACAGTGAGTAAGAGTGCCGGCCTTGGAGTTGGGATGACCTGGGCTTGAATCCGGCCTCAGAAAATGAGCACCCACACATAAATAATGACTGGCCGTGTAACCTTGAGCAAGTTACTTAACCCCAATTGCTTTGAAAAAAAAAATCAGATATAAAATAATGACCGTTTTCTATTAAGACAGAACCAGAGGAAACAGGCTAAGATGAAGGCAAGAGATGTGTTAAACATAAAAATTAAGGTTCTTCTCTGGAAGTCTTTAAAAAATGGGAAAATTTGAAGGCTTCATGTTGTAGGGTAAATGAGATAACTTTGATATAATGCAAAAAATATTGGAGTTTTCTATATAGGTCTTAGACAGTTATTCTTTTTTTTTTTTTTTGCTTTTTGGAGGGCAGTTGGGGTTAAGTTACTTGCCCAAGGTCACACGGGTAGATTTTTGTTTGTGTGTGTTAAAATCCAAACTCAGGTCCTTCTGAATCCTGGGCTGGCACTCTACTCACTGTGCCACCTAGCTGCCCCTATTCTTTTTTTTTTTTAATTACAAATTTTAAAAAATTTATTTACTTTTAGTTTACAACATTCAGTTCCACAATCCCTTGAGTTTCAAATTTTCTCCCACTTCCCCTCTTTCCCCTGCCCCCATGATGGCATGCAGTCAAATATAGGATCACAAATACCTTCACATTAATAAACATTAGTCAGGTTGTAAAGGATTATAACAACTGGAGGGAACAATGAGAGAGGAAACAAAACAAAAAAGAGAGAGCAAGTAGTTTATTTCAGTCTGCATTCAAACACTGTGTAGTTCTTTTCTCTGGATATGGATATCTTTCCATCATGAGTCTTTTGGAGTTGTCTTATAACCTTGCATTGCTGAGAAGAGCCCAGTCTATCAAAGTTAGTCATCACATATACGTTGTGTCTGCAATTGTGTACAAAGTTCTCCTGGTTCTGCTCTTCTCACTCAACATCAATTTATATAAGTCTCTCCAGGTTATTATGAAGTCTGTATGTTTCTCATTTCTTATAGCACAATAGTATTCCATTACACATATACCACAACCTGTTTAGCGTTTTCCCAATTGATGGGCATTCCCTTGATTTCCAATTCTTTGCCACCACAAAAAGAGCTGCTAAAATATTTTTGTACATATGGGTCCTTTTCCCACTTCTGTGATCTCTTTGGGATACCTAGATGTGGTGTTGCTGGGTAAAACAATATGTACTTGTTTATAGCCCTTTGGGCATAGTTCCAGATTGCTCTCCAGAATGATTGAATCAGTTCACAACTCCACCAACAATGCATTAGTGTTCCAGTTTTTCCACATCCTCTCTAGCATTTATAATTTTCCTGTTTTGTCATCTTAGCCAGTCTGGCTGGTGAGATGTGGTATCTCAGAGTTGTTTTTATTTGCATTTCTCTAATCAGTAGTGATTTAGAGCAATTTTTCATAATGCTTATAGATATCTTTAATTTCTTCCTCTGAAAACTGCCTTTAAACAGTTGTTCTTAAGTATGGGACAATAATTTTGTTATGAGTTAATGTTACCTTATCTCAATAACCAGAATTTTACCTTCCTAAAATATTTCCTTGTCAAGGTTCACATTCGAGTAGCTTCACCACCAATACGATTTCCATGCTACATGGGAATAAATATTCCTACAAAAGAGGAGCTTATTGCTAACAGACCTGAATTTGATGATCTTGCAAAATACATAGGTGGGTGATTAATTTAAATTTTATTTTTAATTACCACTAATAAAAATATTAGCTTGCATTTATATCATGCCTCATAGTTAAAACCCTCTTTCATGGATCTTTGATTTCCTTAAAATCTGACAAACTTAAATATTGCAAGTATTAACCTCAATATGCATATTGTAACACTGAAAATTCAGAAGTTGTAACTTGTCTAAGTGTTAGATCACTAATTAGATTGAAGCAGGAATCTTGTTTAAGTTTCTCATTCTACTGTAAACACTGTAATTTAAAGATCACATAGCTATAACATAGGTGTTTTTCCTGAAGAATATTGTTCAGAATTTGTCTAAAACAGTAGTTTAAATTACTTGTATTTTTTGAATGTTTCTGGAGATTTCATTGGTTACTACAAACAGTTGTTTCTAAATATAAATAAACAAAAACAGAATCGTTATTACTTCATTACTCAAATGACAATATCAGGTATTTAACAGTTTCTTTAGTTATGTAGTTGTGTAGATGCTATGCCATTTGGTGTAAATTTGTTAAATACTGATTATTGATACTGAGTCATTGCGGGTACCTTTCAGCATGATATAATTTCTTCTCTTTCGATCAAGTCTGTTGTTGTTGTTGCCTTGTCTGAGATCATGACTAGTCCTTCAAGTTTAGCTGCAGCATAAAAGATTGAGTCCTTTTATTTCAACTCTGTGCATTTTATGTTTCAGGTGTGTTTCTTGTGAATAACATATAGTTGGATTATGCTTTCTCGTTTATCCTGCTTATTGTGTATTTCCCTCCATCTTGTACTTGTTCCTCTCTTTAGGAACAGTTTGCTCCCCATCTCCTCTTTACACAGAAGAAGGCGAGATAGATGTGAGCTCAGCACCAATATTCTGTCCTTGATGCAGTTATCTTCTGCTCCATTGCCGTCTCTTCCTTTCACCTAGACCTCAGAGGCTTTTACCTTTTAAACCCTTCTTCATGATCCATTCTTCAAACATAAGTTTGTTTTGCTTATGACTAATCCTTATTTGAATCTATCCTCCTCCTTATTTTCTTTCTCCCCATTCCCTTCTGTTTCTCTGTTAATTTCCATCTATTTCCACACTAAACTTTATGTGTGTGTTGTATCCTCCTTTGAATAGTTCAGATGAAAGTAAAATTCAAGGGATGCTTGCTCTTCACCTCTCTTCTGAACTTCCTCATTTATGGTAATCTATATCCATATATGGTAATCTGTATCCATCATTCTTCTGTTATCTCAGGTCAGACTAAAATTCTAGCATTAGATTCAGTTCCTTCCTTTGCCTCACCCATTACATGCAATTAGTGGCAACATCTTGTTTCTATCCCCGTATTACCTTTAGCATCCAATTCTTTCTCTTTACTCAACACAGCTAACACTTTGGAGTCAAGCTTTTATTCCTCACCTGGACAATTACATTGGTTTCCTAATTATCCTCCATGCCTTAAGTCTCTCCATATTCATTCTCTACATGGTTGCCAAAGTAATTTTCCTTAATCACAGGTTTGATCATAACGTTCCTGTAACCAGTTGTAGTGCCCTGATAATGCTTCTAGGATAAATATATAGTCTTCCATTTAAGCCTCTTATAACCTGGCCCTCAACCTATCTTTCTAGCCTTATTATACATTACTGTCTTTTCCTGGACTCTAGGATCCAGCCAGATTCATCTTTTGTTGTTCCTTGCATTGTATCTTCTATTTCTGTATCCTTATCCTTACAAATGCCATTTCCTGTGCTGAAAGGTCTTTTATCATCAACTCCTCAGAGTCCCTCACTTCCTTCAAAATGCAGCTTAAGCATTATCTTCTATACAAAAATCCTTTTTTAATTTCCCCACCACTGCTAACCTCCCTAACTACTTCATCTCAATTTTTATGTGTGTACAAGTTGAGTTTTCCTATATAATATAACCTCTGTGAGAATAGAGATTTTCATTTTTTGTCTTTCTGTCCCTAAGACTATGGCAGGCTGAGGCATAGATTGTGTTAGCATTGAGCCTAGAGTAAGGTGTCAGCAGATATATACTAGCACTTGACCCTGAGCAAATCATCCTCTGCCTCAAATTCATCTGTATAGTGGGCTGATAGCACCTATTTCCTATGGTGGTTTTGAGCATAAAATGAAATATTTGTAAAGTGCTTTGAAAACCTTTAAAGGCACATAAATACTAGCTATTATTGTTGGAGTTTAATACACATTTATTGATTGATTAACATTAATAAAGCTGAGGCACACAAGGAGTACAGAATAGGTCTTGACTGTAGTAGCTACTTTAGGAAACTGAATGAAGAACATGTAAAGGTTGACCCTAGACTATGCTTCCTTCAACAAGGACAGCATAATAAAATAAATTCTTGACTTAACTAGAAGTTCAAATCTTAATCATATTGCAGGTAAGATATCTTACACATTGACCAACAGAACTTATCCTATTAGTTGAATCCAAAGCCTTTCCTTGGTATCTTTTAATTTTCAAGATTTGTATATACAAGATACTGTATAAACTGTTAGCCTTGGACATTAACTGTATGACCATTGACAAATCACTTTTAACTTCTGGGCTTCAGTGTGCCAAGACTGTGTTTTATTAGATGGATTGCATCTGTTGCAATGGTTCTTATCAAATAAAATTGGAAGTCCTAGACATGATCCATTATAATGTAAGCTCCTTGGATGCAGGTACTGTCTTTTGCTCTTTTTGTATTCTCAGATGCTTAGCAAAGTGCCTGGCACATAGTAGAGGCCTAATAAATATTTATTGATTGATTGGTAATCAGATATATTATAGCTGACATTTATTTCAAGGCAAACCTCTTCAGGACCTTGCAAATAGTAGCCTTCTATATATCCTCAGTTTTGTTGATGATAATTTGGCTGATAAGATCTTAGTGAAGAATAGATATATCTATGTATATGTATCTATACAGGTATATATCTTCCCAGAAAAGATTGATATTCATGTTATTTACCAAGGAAGATATGATTTCATGTGTTTATGGAATGTACAGAAGGAAATCTTTACTTGCCTTGTGTGTCTGTCCTCTATAAAGAATTTGAATCATTTGTAAATAAGCTAGATCATTTAGAAACTGGCCTGTATGAGCCTCCTTAATGCAGAGTGAGCTTTCATTTTTTTTGGGGGGGGGGAGGGAAGGAAGAAGGCAGGGCAATTGGGGTTAAGTGACTTGCTCAAGGTCACACAGCTAGTGTTAAGTGTCTGCGGCAGTGTCTGCGGGTTCTCCTGACTTCAGGGCTGGTGCTCTATTCACTACACCATTTAGCTGCCCTGCTTTGATTATATCCCCCCCCCTTTTTTAAAAGCAATTGGGGTTAAGTAACTTGCTCAAGGTTACACAGCTAGTTATTTTATGTGTGGGTGCTAGGTAACTGAGGCCAGAACCCATCCCGGGTCTTCCCAACTCCGGGGCTGGTGCTCTTACTCACTGGGCCACCTAGCTGCCCCCTGCTTTGATTTTTTTTAAAAAAGACATTCAGGTTAATTAAAATGTTCTTATTAAATTAAAATTGTAATATAGAGTCTGGCTTTTAAAATTAAACCTTGTTATCTATATTCTGTGCATATGTAAAAAAGATGTCTACCACCATTATTTGTAAATCTTCACTCTGACAGCTGCTACATTTTCTTAATCTGTCCTGTATTCAGTTTTGCTCTGGTTGACCCCTTCGTCTGTAACTGTGAATATGGTTCCTAGTCTTCTTAATAATTAACGTATAGACCATATCACTACTTTGCTCAAAAGTCATCAGTAATTCTCTAAGAGAAAGTACAAACTTCTCCCTAGTGTTGGTTTTTAGAAGCTTCCATAAGTTTGGCTAATCTTACGTATCTTTATATCCTTATTTAATATCCTTTTCATATTCTCTTGTGTTTTGGCCAATCAGTAACTTTTCCCTAAACTCAGAATGCTGTCTTCTTTACCAATTCACAATCCACTTCCCTGGAATGTACTGCTGTCTTAATTGCCTAGCTATTTGTGTTAATCTCTTGAAGTTGTCTATATTCATTCTGGACCAAATCAAGTTTCTTTGATCTTAGGAAAGCTATTACCCCCAAATTTTGTGATTTAGAACATTTGTGGGAAACATTTTTTAAGTGTAAAAGAAGCATGTAAGAGCCAAAAGATTTTTATCCTGTTCTATACTTTTCTTTTTGGACTATCAATGATCTTTTTTTTTCTTTTCCCCAGGGGCTAACAGTGTTGTATATCTGTCTGTGGAAGGTTTAATATCATCTGTGCAAGAAGGGATGAAATTGAAGAAGCAGAAAATAGAGAAGCAAGAAAATATAATTCAAGAAAATGGAAATGGTCTGAAATACTCTGAAAAGCATGGGCATTGTACAGCATGTCTCACTGGAGACTATCCTGTAAAGTTAGAATGGTGAATGTGTCATGGGGTGGTAGGTGGCAAGAGCGAGGTATATTTTATATGTGATAAAAAAATTGAACTTAAAAAATCAAATGTTATGCCTTATGAGTGATTGTTACTAAAAGTATTCTCTAACATTTCAAGTCCCATGACATGCTTCTGTTTTGTAATTTTGTTGTTTATTTGGTTTCTTTATAAGATGTGAAAACCAAAGTGTTTTTATTTCCCAAATTTCCTAGATATTTTAGATATACTCAAGTAATATTATCTAGGAATGTTGGGTATTACTTTGAGCTTTATTAAATAGTTCAATACAACTCTTAGAGCACTGTTAATGGGATTATATAAATTTTATTTCAAATCATTAAATGGGAACACAGAGGACAAAATTGAAGTTTGTACTCTGAGGGCAATTCAGTTACCATACTTGCCAAAAAAATTCTCATAAAATTTTAAACTATTTTTATTTAAGGAATAACTTGCCTCATTTTATTTCAAAATGTTTTCATAACTGAATTTTTTTCATAAATCAGTGGCTTAGTATAGCAGTATGGGAGGAGAGTCCTTTCTTATCTGCTGTATTGGTATATGTACTGTATACCAATTTCACTGTATTAGAAAGTAGGTGGCTTGAATAGTTCTAGCCCAGGGATTTGTAACATGGGATCTGTGAAGCTAAACTTTTTTTTAATAAGTGTCTTTACTTATAATTGGTTTCTTTAGAAAACTTATGTATTTTATTTGTTTAAAAGTGATTTGAGAAATTGTTTGCTTTCTCAACGGGGTTGGGGGAATAAGGAAAGAATTTGGAGCTCAAAAATTTTAAAAATGTTAAATTTTTTGTATACATGTAATTGAGAAAAAAATAAAAATGTTTTTTAAAAAAGTAATTTGAGAAGGGGTCCATAGGCTTCACCACACTGACCATGGAGTAATAAAGAATCTATGGACCTAGGGTATAAACTAAGAACCACTCTAGTTTATTGTGTTTTATTTTGCAATTCAGGCTTCTTGGGTGAAGCTGAATTAAATTTCACTGTTTATTATGTCCCAGCTGGTAATGTCACAAAAATGATGTAAGAGCATGTCTTCTGAGCCTTATAGGGAAGAACAACAGAGTGATTGAAAACAATTTTGGATTTTTTTTGGTACTCCCATTATATGTCTTTATTTGAACCTATTTTCTCAACTGGAGGTCTGAGGTGCTCCAGCAGAAACCTTGAAATGAAGTAAATGAATGAAGTAAAATAATTTATTCCCAGCAGTAGAGCTGGGTTTTTTTTACCTTTTGATTTTAAACCATGTGACCTTTAATTTTATCCTCATGGGTTAGTCTGGTAGTCAGCATGACAAATTCTCATGTTTTCAACTAATCAATTATGTTTTCAGAAGTACAAAAAGATCAGAGCAGCTAGGCAGTGAATAGAGCACCAGCTATGGAGTCAGGAGAACCTGAGTTCAAATCCTGCCTCAAACACTTATTAGCCATGTGACCTTGGGCAAGTCATGAACCTCTTCCCCCCATGCAAGAAAATGAATTTAAGTAGAGTGATAGATATATACTCATGGTAATTATTTTTTTAATTTGAAGGATCATGGAAAAAGTGATGTTTGAGCTACCACTTCGTAGTGGTAGCTCAAAATATTTAGTTTGTTATATTTTAAAAATATTTCTAGGGTTTTAGCCTATGGGGCAAATATTTATAATATATAAAAATCATTTTGTTTTGTAGTGTAACCTGGATCTAACATTACATTTATGGTACCCAGCACGTTTTAAAATTTTTATTAATAATAATTTATTATTGTCAGGTATGTATTTCATAGAGACTTATATAATATCCAGGCAATATGTAGCACCTTGCAATAAACAGAGGTCTTGGGTAGCTTTCCTACCACCCCACCTTCATTCAGATATCCATGAGAGAAAATGATGCAGAAAATTTTGGCAAATTTATTTGTTTTGGCTTGTCCTCATGCCCAGTAGCACAGGTGAAAAGCCCCATGTACTTAGCGATCATTTTCCCAGTGGCAGAGGCTCTAACAGCTGTTTTCACAGAGACCTTCTTGATAGGAAGGCTCATGTGCTATAGTATTCCCTGCCATATCATGTCAAAATGATTCTTTATGCATGTAGGTAGTGTGGAGCTGGGGCCAAGTCAAGTGTTGTTTATTACAAGCCTCACATTTGACTTTGCAAATTAGAGACACAGGGAAATAGTAAACCAAAATCTAATTTGACATTCATGTTGTCCATGTTTTCATTTCATTAAGTGTTGGGGTAGTTTTATATATTATTATGGGGAAAAATAGTAAAAAGACTTTTATTGTCTATATACTTTACAGATTGACATTTTTTTGTGTGTCCTTTTATTTCACAATAATAGACTTTACTTAATTGCTTTATAAATAATGTAAATAGAATATTGTAAACTGAAAGATATCTAGAAGGTGTTTTCATAAGAAATATACTAGCCTTTTTATGACTTACTTGTGGTCTGTCTGAATGAAAGATGGTTATATAATACTGGATGAATTCCAAGATGTCTTACAAGAACAATAATTGTTATAGTGTCCTAAGCAATAATGTTAACAGGGTTTATGTTAACATTTCAGTTGACATCAGCTGGTCAGTTAATATAACTAATATTTGGTAATGTGTTCCTCTTTTATAGTTTCCTACATCTTTTTACCCAAGACCTAACATTCAAGTGGACATAAAAATGATTAGAGTTAGATCTGTGTATCGTACCAAAGATAAATATAAAAGATAAAGGTACAGAAAATAATACGTTATATGATGGTAAGTGCAACATTATGGGAAAATAAGGATGCAGCTTGGTAACTGAACTTAATTAGGGCAAGGATTCTATTAGTCCAAAGCAAGTGACACGGATATAACTATATTAGGACCTATCAAGACATTACCACTTTCTATGCATAAACAGTTTTAGAAAATTTCAGGTTCCCTCTGGGAAGGAAGAATGGAACCTCAATGACATCACATATATACCCTTTTAAAGATGTGTGCCAAGAAATGTAAATATAACATTTTTTTTTAAGTTGGGGGACATGGAATTTTTCCACTTAGAAAACTGACAAGATGAATCTAATTCCCCTTAACAGGGAGTCTGATTTTTGTTTTACTTAATGATACACAGTGGTGCCTAGCTATAATATTTGGAATAAAGTGGCAGGCCTGAAGCTGGGAAGGCCCGAGTTCAAATCCAACCTCAAAGACTCAGCTGTGTGACCCTGGGCAAGTCACCTTTGCTTTGCTTCAGTTTCCTTATCTGTAAAATGGGGCTAACAACAACACTGTCCTCCCAAAGTTGTTGTGAGGATCACATGAGGTAATGCTAGCATAGTGCCTGGCACATAGTATGTGCTAAGTAATAAATACTGTTTCTATGACAACATTATCATATTCCCTCTCTTGGCTTTACCCCATGGTGGTGTACCCCAAGTATCCTATTAATGATTTACTAAAAAAGCATTAGAATAAACTCCTTAAAGGCAGGAATGGTATTGCTTTTCTTTGTATCCCCAGTGCCTTATACCCAGGCAGCACTTAGTAATTATCTGATGAACTTTTTTTGTTTTGGGGGGCAATTGGGGTTAAGTGACTTGCCCAAGGTCACACGGCGAGAGAGAGAGAGAGAGAGAGAGAGAGAGAGTGAGTGTGTGTGTGAGTGTGAGTGTGTGAGAGAGAGAGAGAGAGAGAGAGAGAGAGAACGAGAGAGAACACTCAGGTCCTCCCGACTCCAGGGCCGATGCTGAGCCACCCAGCTGCCCCCAATATCTGATGAACTGAAAACAAATTTGAGGCTGGGTTCTGGCCACTATTCCAACCCAGCTACAAACAGCATAACTGCTAATAATTACATCTCTTTGAGTCTAAGGAAAAATTCTATTCATGTCTTCTAGTCAAAATGTTTTGACTCTTTGAAACAGGACCAAAATGCAAGACATGAATGAAAAACCTGCAAGAAAGTAAAATCTAGAAGTAATGCTGATAGGAAGAAAATTATCCCATGACATGGCCAAATATCCATGGATATTCCTGGATATCTTAAAAATTTAAGCAAGAATTTAAACTATTAAGAAGGTCATGAGACTGAAAATAGCATGTAGAAATTAAGCTAACATGGGAGAAAATAAAGACAGAAGAAAAGATGCTTTGATGAGATTTAGAGTCAGAGGCCTTGATTTCAAACAGGATCTGCCATTTACCATTGGAGTAAACTAAGATGAGTTGCTTCACCCCTCTGGCCTCAGTTTCCTCATCTGTAAGATAAGGCTAGAACAGATGGTCTTTAATGTTAACTAAATTGAGAGAAAATAATGGGGGAAAGAAGTACTAAAATATGTTGACTGTAATAGACAACCTGGAGGGAAAAACAGTGGAAATAATCATTACAGAGTTAATACAGAGGAACATAGCAGTCACAGACAATGTAGATGATGTTAAAATCAAGCTCAAAAAATTATTTTTCAAGGAATCCTCTTTATATATGGAAATAATTTATTTGGTATTAAGTTTAGAATTCTTAAAAAGATTATATACTTATTTTACTTGATGTTAACGTTTAGACTTTTAAAAAGATTATTAAAATAGAGAAAAAGGAAAATATAGATTGAAGTGAGACTTGGAAGGTATAAAGATACACCTCAGGGTTTGACTGTGGTATTGCTGATATCCTTAGAAACTGTGTGTTGTGTAATTCATTTCAAAAAACAGTTCAAGAAAACTTTACAAAATATTGAAACTAACCTCAGTGTCAAGGAAAAATCCTCTAAATTGCAAAGGTAACAAAGAATAAACATCAGGATATCAGTTATCACTAGTAGATTTTTAAGACCAATTAGAGTAATTGGCATGTAACATGCATATTAAAAATCCAGGGATTAGGATTATAGTAAAATGTAATAGGCTATATTGGGGGGGAGGGTTAGACATTCGAGGAACATTTGGAATTTAAAATATTTGCAATGACGTATGTTTAAAAGAAGTTTTTGTACAACTGCTAAGGCTTCTCCTGACTTTCCCACAAAGAAGACTCATCTCTGTTTTCATCAACTTCCATCTCTCAGCTTTGGTCATTTTCTCTGGCTGTCCCCTCTGCCTGGAATGCTCTCACTCCTCTGCTCTATTAATCTTGCTGGTTTTTTTTAAGTTCCAACTAAAATTCCACTTTCTACAGGAAGTCTTTTATAACCTCTCTTCATTACAATGCTTTCCCTCTGCTAATTTTCGATTTATTTTGTATATAGCTTGCTTTGTATCTATTTGTTTGCATGTTGTCTCCTCCATTAGATGGTAACCTTCTTGGGGGCAGATCCTTGTCTTTTGCCTCCTTTTTTATCCCTAGTGCTTAGCATTGTGCCTGGCACACTGAAGGCACTTAAAAATGTTTTTAATTGAAGACAAAAAACATAAATATCTCAAAATAATCTTCAGTTGTCAAACCAATTACTAATAACATGAGAATCTTTGGAGTATCTTTTTTTGGGGAGGGGGAGGGCAATTGGGGTTAAGTAATTTGCCCAAGGTCACATGGCTAGGCTAGGTTTTTGTTTGTGTGTGTTAAGTGTCTGAGGCCGGATCTGAACTCAGGTCCTTCTGACTCCAGGGCCGGCGCTCTATTCACTGCCCCACCTAGCCGCCCCTATCTTATTTCTTATCACTATGCTTTTAGCAGATTTTGTGATTACCTTGGTATAGGTAACCCTCTGAGGAATCTACCAATATACAACCTCAAATGTTTCAGATTAAGTAACTAGTGACTGGTCCAGTTTGTAGCATTTATACTGGGCAGTGAGGTGGTATAGTGAGTGGATAGAGTGCTGGTCCTAGAATTGGACCTTGCTTCAAATCTGACCCCAGACATTTACTAGTTATGTGACCCTGGGCAAGTCATTTAACCCTATTTGCCTCACTTACTTATATAGAAAATGAACTTAAGAAAATGACAAGCCATTCTAGTATCTTTGCCACTTGAACTCCAAAAGGTGTCTGGAAGTCAGACCAATTGAAAATAACTAAACATGGGATTCTGGGTTAAATACAAAAGCAACATCCCTCTCTCTGCCCTCAAGGAGTTTACATTCTAAGGGAATAAACACATAGATAGGGATGAGAGGAGGAAGTTACAGATCTGGTGAATGGGGATTTGTGGGAGGAAGAAGGAACTGACTGGCACACTTCACACCATCCTGGAACGAAGATGAACCTTAAATGCCAGAGGTATTCAAAAAATCTGTACTTTTCCCCCTATAAGGAGGTGGCACCAGAACTATGAACTTCCTATACTCCAGGTAAGGGGGTTGGCTTGTGTAAAAGCCTATGGAAGTAATGGCTGAACGAGTCCCTGTTGAGGAAATTCTCAGGAGTTTCCTTAAGCTCCCCACTCCTGTAGGTCTCATGAGAATGTAGCATAAGTTTTCTTCTATTTGATGGGATATCAGCTCCCTGAATCTTCCCACTGGAGGCATTTGCCTGTGGCCATAAGCCTTTCGCTCCTGCTAGGCCCAAATCTATTAGCCTTAAGCTAGCCTAGCCCTCCACGGTCACCCCCAAGTAGCCTTCAGCTATTTCCCACCATTTAATCTCAATCCCGGTCAAGACCCTCACCAAACCCCTCCTCTAGACCACCCCTAAATCCAATCTTGCCTCCATAAAGGGGCTCAGATTCACTGACCTGCTTGTCCACACAAGCGTCCCAAATACTTAGGCTTCTTAGAGTCTACAGGGGAGTTTTTGTTTTACTTTGGCTGAGAGAAGCCTTGAGTCGGATTCACTCGGCCAGACCGCCCCTGAAGCCCCCCAACCTCAGCCGAACTGGATCCGAGATAAGCTTGGATCTAGGGGCCTTTCCCCACGGTGTTTTATGTAATGGTTAGTCGTTTCTCGTGAGAAAGTCAGGGAGGTGTAAAGGAAGGAGCGGGGATCTTGGGAACACTTGGATTTCGCCCCCGTGTCAGACAGTCTCAAACCCCCCCCCCTTTAATTCCAGGGCCAGTCTAAGTAGGGTCTCCGCTTTGTCCTGAGATGTGTGTAGAGCGAACGTAGTCTGCGTGGCGTCCTTGCCCTTAGACCACGCCATCCCAGAGAGCCGGGTCTTTTACCTTTCTTTGTGTCTTCAGCGATAAGCCTGGCGTCTAGCGCACGATAAACGCTTAATACATACTGACCCCCTAAGCTTTACGTTTGCCCTTCCCCAAACCAGCAACTTTCGTTTCCGGTCTGGGCATGCGCATTAGCGTCTCCTACGCGGAGGGCGCGACGCGTCCAATACCGCGCGCCGGCGCGAGGAACGTCACGGGGTCCGACGTCTCCTATCGGCGCGAGGGACGTCACAGGGTGGGGAGGGGCACTGATTGCGCTTCTTCCGGGCGCCTGGTAGTGGGAATGGGTAACCTCTCTCCAGGGCTTCCTGTCAGCAGTTGACACTTGACACAGTGGGGCGGAGAGTGGGGGTGGGGGTGGGGGTGGGGGTGGGGGTCCCCGCCGGGGATCTGGACGCAGCCGGTCTTGAGGTTACGGAGTCCGGCTTCCGCGCGCTGCAGGTTGCGGGCTGTGACTGCAGGGCGGGCCGGATGAGGGCAGGTGGGGAGGCTGAAAGCAGGGCCCGTGTGGGAGGCCCTGTGCTGCGGCCCGGCCCGGCGATCCTGCCGAGCTCGGACCATGGCTCTTTTATTAAAATTTCCAAGTTTCCTCAGTACAGTTACTTGAAGGAAATTTAAATACGGTATTCCGGGATGGGATGGCCGGAGGTGGAGGGTGGGGGGGGAGGGGGGAAAGTCTAATAGTAAATGAAAGGAATTCTAAAAAACCGGCTCGTTTTAAATTTTTCCATGACGTTTGTAAAGAAGGGAGCAAAATCGACTCTAACAGGCCGCAGTGGTGTGAAAGAGGTGGCCAGTTGTAAATCTTTGAAACCTCAAGTATTCTGGTTCCCACCCCAGTATCTCTGTTAACGCCACGTTTCCCTCTTAAACTGAGCTTTGACTCAGAACCTCAGGGTTCTTGTGAACAGAACTACTTTATACTTATACCGTAGATTTGAGGTCCGAGGCATAAAAAGGGAGAAATAAGAGGAAATACAGAAAATCAGCTAATAGCAAAACCACCTTCAAAACATAATGAATTAGTTTGATATTTCAATTATATGCTTAGAATATTAAAAGCTAATAATTAGTTTGACATTTTCTCACCAATATAAATTTTCTAGAATGAAATAGTAATCAATCACAGCATCAACACACTGAAAGAATCTTTTTTTTTTTTATGAAAGAATCTTACAAAAAATCAAAGTTCAAGTTGGCTTTGTCAAAAGGAAGGTAAAACTACATGGAAAAAAACTACAGAGAGAAAATACTTTTAAAAAGAGGTACCGGAAAAAATAATCTTCAGTCATCACTACTTTGTCAGTCTGTTGTTATATGCAATTTTTAATATTATCCTCAATCTTTTTCTTTTCTTCACTATTCAAGAAATCAAATTCTGTGAAAATGACTCTGCAGGAAATGGTGCTTCAAGCTGCTGCTCTTTATTCTGACCGAATAGCTGTATGTTTTGATGGATGTGATAATCAATGTCCAGTTTATTATACCTACAAATCTGTGGTTAATTTTGCCTCAGAATTATCTACCTTTCTCCAGCTACACTGTAGTTTTGAAGGGATTCATGAAATTGGTCTTTACTGCTATCCAGGAATAGATTTACCATCATGGATTTTGGGGTAATATCACTTGGAGTTGTTAAATTTAGTAATGTTTGTTAGTTTAAAGTTCTTTATTAGGTAGAATAAAGTGGAATTTACTGTGTTGTTTATTATTACCTTCATCTGTTTTAGAAAGGAGATTGTGTTCTCTAATGAAATATTCTATTCAGTCATTTAAATAGGTAATTATTTTGAACTTATTTACTAAAAGCTGAGGCTGTAGTTTGACAGAATAATATTTAGATGTTTTTATTTTACTCACATAAAAATGTTTATTTTTTTGTTATCTAAGCCTGTGATTTCATTGGTATAGGGAGCTCTGGATAAGGAAATCTCTCTACCAGTTCTGATGTGAAACCCTTCTGCAATATATAATCTTATTTGTGTGGGGGAGTGTCTTAACTAGTTAGCCTTTGTCTTTCATAGACTAAACTTAAATTCTGGCCTTTCTAAATTTGACCAATTTTCCAAACACTATTATAGGCTGCTTGTCATGTTGTTACAAAAATGTTACTGTTAGAAAAATGTGTCAGTAGTACTTAATAGAATTATAAATCCATGTCTGTCTTTAAAATTTTAATAAAAAATTTTGGCTTGTAGTCTGAAAGAAAAATGAAGTATTGTAGTGTTAAAGTCACTAGAGGGAGCTAATTTAGATTGCATTAAACTAACCAGTTTAACATATTAATACTATTCCCTGAATCCAAACATAGTGCTAGGACCTGAACACTGCACTACCCATTAATGTTTCTGACACTATTAACAGATTACAGAATAGTATTATAGCTTGAATAAACCTGTTCAGATTGTCCATTAATCACAAATGTTCACTATCAGCAAGGCACTTTATTATACATACTGAACTAAAAATATGTGCTTAAAATGACTTACTTGACCTTTGTTCTTCATACAGGCACTGTCACATATAAACCAGTATAATTTTTTTAAAATTTAAAGTACTTTTGATAAAATGAATATTTCATAGTGTGAAGATTCTGATAGTGGTAGTTACACAAGAACTTTTGCCAATATATTTTATTATCCTACATAGCTAGATAAAGAAATTTATGTCATAGCATCTGTTTTATAGATTATGTGTTTGTAGAAAAAAAAATTAAACTTGTTTTTCTTTAGTCCTTATATTGGAAACACTTTGATTTTAAAAATTGCACATTTATTTGGTTTCTAGCCATCATGCTTGGTAGCAGATTTTCCCCCTCTGGAACTCAGCTCTGGCCACAGTATCAATGTTTATACCTGGTTAATAGGCTTGCTTTATGAAACTATGAAAAAATATATCAACTACTATATTGTGCTCTCATCAAAAAAAAAGTGTTTTTCAGATTCGTTAGATGTTTTAGAAACAACAACCATAAATTTAAAAAGCCTTTTAATACATAACCAAAGCAGTGAGAAAGTATTGGCAGCTTTATTCTAAAAATTAGAATGCTCTTAAAGTAATAGAAACCTCATCACAGGGTGTTAAAAGTTAGCTATATCATTTTAAGTGATTTTTTTTTTTACCTCTGTACTTTTCTCAGTATTCTGCAAGTCCCTGCTGCATATTCTCCTGTTGATCCAGATATGCCACCAGAATTATCAGCCTATTTTATGAAAAAATGTAATCTTAAGTATATCCTCGTTGAAAAAAACCAAGTTGATGTAAGTACTTACATCTGTCTTGCATTTGAATTTTTTCAGCAGGCACCTAAATTTATTAATATAATACTATGTATACCGATGTAACAGTATTGAATACCACTGTGTTCTATTTTTCTGATGTATTGGGTTCTATATAATATAAATTACTTTGTTTCCCTCAAATGTTACATTTACTGAAAAAAATTGTGTAACACTTTAAAATGTTACATCTTTTCCTTTTTTGGAAACCAAACTAGTTCAATATTAAAAAGTAATACTCATCTTCATATTTGAAATTGGGGAATCTTGTCCTAACTTTCAAAAAAAATAGTTATTAGACGATAGGTTGGTGAACTTGATTCTGAATTCCTGGTAAAATTCTAGAATGAATTATCTATTATTTAAAGGGATGAATTAGAAAGAGCAGGCATAGTTAGTGAGTAGAGAGAAGGAGATACAAGAACTATTGACAAGACAGAAATGACAAGACTTAGCAACTGATTGTATGGGAATGCATACTAGTGATGGGGGATAGGCAGCTAGTACAAAGGCACAAAGAAGGAAATATTGTGACTTTATGGAAATATGGTTTTATCCAGGAAAATCATGTCAGCTTAATCATTGGCAGGGTTACTGGGCTGGTCAATCAAGAGAATGGCATAGGCATAGTATTCCTGGATTTCAGCAAAGCATTTGACAGCTGTCTTTTTTGAAAAAAACAAAACAAAAAAACCTAGTTTTATATTCTAGCTTCTTTTAATTGCATTCTTACCGGCATATAGCAGTGAAAAAACCATTGAACATCTGAAGGTATTATAAGTCTTATTCAAGGAAGAGGGAGACAGTATGGTGGTGATTTTTTAGAAAATCTTTTAAAAACAAGGATAAATAAGAGACTGATGTGAGTAGATTATAGAGTGCAGTTGAAGAGTAGTGGGAAATCAAGCAAATTGAAGGGAAATATGGAATACTGAAATCTAGGCATTTCCCAGTTCATGAGTGGATTCTTTTCCAAAAGTTAATTTGTAAGTTGGTTTTTGAGAACTTGGAATGCATTTTCCTATATATTATCATTTTCTGAGTTAGTCTAGAAGTACTTATTTAATGTGCACAGTGAAGAACTAATTGCTTTACTCTTTTGGACCTCAGCTTCCTCAACTATAAAATAAAACTATTCCATGTATACTCTAAAGTCCCTTCCACATGCTAACATTCTACAATTTTATGATATTAGCCTGATTTTTGAGGCCTATAAGCAGGTTGGAATATGGAGAGTGAAAGGAGAATTTTTTTTCCCCTTGAGATTGGTGCTAGCCTTGAAAAAAAATTTGGGGGGGGCCAGAATAAGCAAAGGTTGTTGTTTTTTTTTTTTTGTTTTTTTACAGTCTCCTATTAAGTACCTAACAAGTGCTAGTTGTGCTAGGTACTAGAGATAAAAATATAAGAGTGTAACAGTCCCTGCCCTCAAGGAGCAAAAGAGAATGCTTCTAATAAACAGGTATTAAATACCCACTGTGCTGTGTGTTGGGGGATACAATGACAAAAATGAAATCATTCCTGTCCTTAAGGAGCTTATGTTCCTTGGGGAGTCAACAAGTAGGTAAATAAGTATATACAAAATACAAAGAATTTTTTTTTTTTATGAGGAAGGCACTAGCTGATGAAGGAGTATTATGAAGGTATCATTTAAGTAGTGTGTTGAGGGAGACAGGGGAGCCTAAGAGGCAGAGGTGAAGTGGGAATGCATTCTAGTTATGGGGGACAGGCAGCTAGTGCAAAGGCACAAAGATAGAAATATTGTGGCTGAGGAACAGCAGGAAGGCCAGTTTGTTCAGGAAATGGGACAATATATAAACGAGGTTGAAAAGGTTGGGGTCAGATTGTGAAGGACTTTAAAAACTAAACAGGAATTCATATCTGATCCTAAAGACAAAGTGGAGCCATTGATGTTTAGTGTTGATGTTTAATGAGTAAAGGAGTGACATGGTTAGATTTTTACTTATGGAAAATCACCTTGGTAACTGAAGGGTAGATTGGAGAGGGGAGGGACTTGAGGCAGCGAGACTATTTATGAGGCTATTACAAAAATCCAGATGAGAAGTGATGAGCTGAACTAGCATGGTAGCTATGTGAATAGAGAGAAGGAGATACAAGAGATATTGAGAAGACAAGAAATGATGAGACTTAGCAACTGATTGTGTGGGTGAGGAAGAGGCTGTTGAGGTGGTAGCCTCGGTAGAAATAGGAAAGTTTGAAAGAGATGGCTTTGGGGAAAGATAATTCCATTTAATTTTGACATGTTAAGTTTGAAATAATAGTTATCATAGCTAACTTTTATAGTGCTTTAAAATTTGTGAAGCACTTTACATTTATTAGCTCATTTAATTCTCACAACAACCCTTTTGGTGCTCTTCCTATTTTACAGAGTGGTCACACCTAATAAGTCCAGAAGTCTCTACCATTCCATCTAGCTGCCCTAGAAATATTCATTAGGCAGTTGGAGGTATGTGATTAGGACTTGGGAGAGATTCTGGACCTAGGTGTATAGACTTGGGAGTCATCTTGGAAGTTGCTGAGATCACCAAGTGAGAAAGTATAAAGAGAATAGAAGAGAGACCAACACATAGCTTGGGGGTATACCACACCTAGAAGGAGTGATAAGAACGCTGAATCTGTAAAGGAAATGTTTGGAGAACCAAGGGAAAACAATCATGAAATCTTAGAGGGGTAATCTACATTATCAGATGCTTCCAAGAAGTATAGAAGGAAGAGGACAGAAAAAAGATTTGAGTTGCCATTTAAGAAAGAGCTCATTGGTAACTATTAAAAGCAGTTTGACTTGAGTGATGAGATCAAAACCAGATTATCAACTTGCAAAAAATTTCTTAGGTTATGTAACAAAATGAAAAAGTTGAAACAGTAGATATTCTAGTTAAAAGGGTACCACCATATATACTAAGCCAGTCCTTGGGAGTCTGCTCTTTCTTCAGTTCCTCTACTGCCCTTCTGTATCCTAATATTGATTTGCTCTTTCTTCTTTGAACTCATCATTTTTTTAAAAAGATGCAAATTTAAAAAAAAACAACTTGATACACATAGCAGAGGAGATAAAAGAAAAGATGACAGATATTTTATGGGTTGCTTGTATTTCAGGGATAGCCTTTATGATTGGTTTTAGATATTTTTATAGTTACTTTGAAATCACCTTATCTACGTTATGACAAACCTTTATTATGTTTCCATACTCCTAGGATCATATAAGAAATATATGGGAAGTTAGAGGTCATAGTGTTTATTTTGATATAGTAGTATTGACCTATATTAATTTCTGGATTCTGTCACTACTTGTGTGACCTTGGGCAAGTCGCTTAACTTCAGTTAATCTTCAGTTTCCTTATCTTTAAGATAGATTGGAGGGGCGGCTAGGTGGCGCATTGAGTAAGAGCGCTGGCCTTGGAGTTGGGATGACCTGAGATCGAATCCAGCCTCAGAAAATGAGCACCCACACATAAATAATGACTAGCCGTGTAACCTTGAGCAAGTTACTTAACCCCAATTGCTTTAAAAAAAAAAAAAGATAGATTGGACCAAATGACCAAAGTCCCTTTTACATCTAAATTTATGATCCTATGATTTTATAGAGAAAGATATTAAGGTCAAAGTGATAAAGTCTTTTAGTAAGTGACAGCATTTGGATTAGAATCCTTTCTCCTAAACCAGCGATTTTTCTACTATACTATGTTTGTCTCATTCATCTAGCATATTTGTAATCCTTTGGTGGTATTTACATAGAGTTACTTTGCATTGAATGGTGTTTTAATATTTGTAACATAATATATAATACTTATAATGGTATTTCTGAAACCATACAGTGTTAGAGATGGAACTTACTTTGTTTTTTAATTTGTAATATTTCTTTTTGCCATCTAATGCAGAAATTCAAATCAGCCCATGAAACTTGGTTAAATAATGATATCATAACAGTAAACCATACTGGTTTAACACTTTTTGAACTTCATTGGAATAATATTGATGTGAACTTGATTCTACCTGATAAAAAAGAGAATTATGGAAAGAAAAAAATAAATAATTGCATCAGTTCTTTGAACAGCAATGAAGAAAAAGCAAAAAAGTGCCTGGATGTCAGATTTCAGCATTGCTTAGCTTATGTTCTACACACCTCAGGAACTACAGGAATCCCTAAGGTTGTCAGAGTTCCTCACACATGCATAATACCAAATATTCAGCATCTTCGGTGAGTTTTCAAAAATCTCTTTCTTTTGAACTATACCTTAAGGAAAAATGAGTTCTTGAAATTTAAAAAACAAAAACAGCAGGTTGCTGGATTGATAGACCTACATAAAAGGGTTATTTTTGTCCCATTGTCTTGTCTCCTACTAGGAGTGTGTGGACATTCGTATATTGTATATTTGAGCAAACCACTTAACCTTTCTGAGCCTGTTTCCTCACAAAAGGAGAATAAAAACATTTGTATTACAGTCATTGTAAGGAAGGTGCTCAAAGAGCCGTGTAAATATGGGATGATGGTGAAGGAAAACCCTATTATCTTAAACTAAGTTAATTCTTACTCTTAATTAATCTTTCACTTTAATTTAGAAAAGAAAATTATATTAGTCATAACATTTTTCTTTGTTCTGACTTTCAGGTAAATCTGGTATAAACAGGGAGAGTGAGATTTATTAGAATCACAAATTTTGAGACCTGGAAGAAATTTTTGAGCATATCTGGTACATCCCCTCATTTTACAGATGAGGAAAGTGAAGTTCAGGGTAGTCATCACAACAGTGATAATAATGGAACTTTGGAAAGAAATTAGGGAAGCATAATAGATTTTACATTTATTTTGTCTTGCTGTTGAGACTGCAGGTGAGAGGTTTTTTTTGTTGTTGTTGCTAATTGCTCTCGTAGCAAGTGTTTTTTGATCAGAGTAATCCTTTTATGCCAGTTATGGTATTTTCCTGAGTTCAAATCTGACCTACAACACTTACAGACCGTGTGACCCTGAGCAAGTCACTTTATCCTGTTTGCTTCAGTATCCTCATCAGTAAAAATGAGTTGGAGAAGGAAATGGTATCTTTGCCTAGAAAACCCAAATGGGCTCTTAAAGAGTTGGACATGACTAGATGACAACAACAGGCAGATATTCTCCATTTAGGGTTAATTTGGATGAACAAACTATCCTTTAAACCCACTGTATTCCTGCATTCCTAGAAATCACATCTTAAATCAGGCTTACATAAGGAAATATTTTGAGGGTGCTAAACTGTTTTTATCTCTTAGAACAATGTCAAGACCAATAAAGGTGCTAAGAACTGAAATTTAGATCATTACTAGGTAGCACAGGATGAACAGAGGATGATTGTGGAATAGTTAAAAATGGGGACTTTCTGTTACACATTTGCTAGACAGAAGCTCCTCAGCTCCTTGCAGGTTTACTCTGGATCTGGATAGATTACAAAGGGCAACTGTGGAGACCACAGATTGGGGGTAGCGGGGGAGCGGTGCTTGATGTTGCCAGGTCAAGTCTGCCCCTACAGCATCCCCACCCTTCTGCAAATAGCACTGACCAGTGCTTATTTGATTTATAGAGAAGCACACAAAAAAGGCATCGTGGCAATGAGAAGCTCATAAGTTTATGTTAACTGTGGTTATATAATGATGTGTCAGCACAGAGCAAGTGCAGTGGGGGAGTTTACAGGCTAAACTTATCAACATAGCACAAGAGCAGATTGAGTGTTTATGGCCAGGATCCTGACCTAGCTTCCTGTAACAAAACAAATCCATGCCACCTAACATACATTTTTTTTTTAAAGCAATTGGGGTTAAGTAACTTGCTCAAGGTTACATGGCCAGTCATTATTTTATGTGTGGGTGCTCATTTTCTGAGGCCGGATTTGACCCCAGGTCATCCCAACTCCGAGGCCGGTGCTCTTACTCACTGAGCCACCTAGCCGCCCCTGCCTAACATACGTTTTAATTGTGTGAGCCTGTAAGAATGGGTTTTTAGAATTAGCAGTTCCATTTGGCTAGTTTAAAGGGAAATGATCTTATTCATAAATCTAAGTTAGCTGAGATTTTACCTTTGTTGTGACAACCTTTTAGTAAATATTATTTCTCCTAACTATATGGTATTTTTTTTAGGACACTTTTTGAGATCACACAAGAAGATATTCTTTTCATGGCTTCCCCTTTGACGTTTGATCCATCTGTTGTGGAGATATTTCTTGCTTTGACAAATGGAGCATCTCTGCTTATAGTTCCTAATGCTATTAAAATGCTGCCATCAAAATTAGCTACTGTTCTATTTCACCATCACCATGTGACAGTTCTCCAGGTAGAGGTTTTTCTTTTTTTTTTTACAATATATGTATATTGTTGAGGCCAGATAGGATATTTCAGGGTTTCTGATATTTTTAAAACAGAAGAATCATGATCCAGACTAATCACACTTGTCTGTTACTCCTGAAGGTAATCTCTCAAATTTTCTTCCATCTCTATGCCAGTGACTCCTGAGTCTTTTTATTTACCTTTAAAATCTCTCTTGAACTACATTTTAATAACATTAACCACCTGCTAAATATCTTCATCTGTATGTCCTTTCAGTGTTTCAAACTCATGCCCAAAACACCATTAATTTCCTCCCAAACCCACCAGTTTTACAGATTTCCTATTTCTCTTAAGTAATGCAACATTTTTCTAGTCATCCAGGTTCATAACTTTTAAAATCATCCTTGATTTTCACTTTCTCTCCTTTACCAACCATATCCAATCAGATTTCAAGTCTTATTGGTTCTATCTATCTCTACAACATCTTGTATCTATCTACAACATCTTTCTCACCAGCTGCTACTTTGGTTCAGCCTCTCTTTATCTCTTGCCTTGCCTATTGTAATAGTCTTATAATTGTCTCTGTTCTTCTAGCCTCTCTTTTTCTTTTTTTTTCTATTTTTTTAGCCTTTCTTTTTCTTTTTTTTCTATTTTTTTAGCCTCTCTTTTTCAATCAGTACTCCATACAGTCGCCAGATTAATGTTCTTAAGACATCACTTCTCTTGCCAGTGATTTAAATGCTATCTCTCTTGCCTCTCTTCTTTTCAAGAAACTTCAGTGACTCCATATTGCTTTTAGATAAAATACAGATTTAGATTGTATTTAGATCCCTCTACAATCCAGCTTTCTTTTCCAGACATTTCATTACATGCACATTCCCTCCTAAGCTGTTACCCAAACTTGACGTTCCATTTCCTATTTTTTCCCAGCTTGGATAACTTGTGTGCACTACTTCCTCATCTCTACCTCTTAAAATTCCCTAGCTTTCTTTTAAGCCTCAGCTAATGTGCCACCTCTTCATACAAAGCCTTTCCTCATTTCCCAGTTGTTAGTGCACACTTTCCTTAAATTATCTTTTTATTTATTACCTGTATAAATGTTGTATTCCTCTCTATATTCCTATCCCTAAATGCAGGCTTTACTGAAAGGAACTATTTTGTACTTATATCCCCAGTATCTAAAAGTGCATTGCATATAGAAGGTGTTTAGTGAATGTTTGTTGAATTGAATATTTTTTACTCTGCATAATATTTAAAACCATTAAAGTCATACTCCAGTGTTTGTTGGCACAGAAGTAATGGTTCTCAGTAGCTGGGCTGATGGAATTCAAGCTCTGCCTCATCCTGCCAAGTTGGAGAGGTGTTGAATATGAGCCTAGTGATAAAGTCTATATTTGCCATCTCAGCCAGTCAGTAAGCATTAAGTGCCTGCTCTGTACCAGGCAATGTGCTAAGTACTGAGGATACAAAGAAAGGCAAAAAAAGGGGGACAAAATGCAAACCACTATGTACAGACAAGCTATATACAGTAAAACTAGGAAATAATCAACAGGGGAAAGCATTCAAATTAAATAGATATTGGTAAAGGCTTCCTGTAGAAGGTGGGATTTTGACTGGGACTTGAAGAAAGCTAGGGAAGTCAAGGGGCAGAAATGAAGAAGTAGGGCATTTCAGGTATGGGGGGTGGCCAGAAAATGCCTGAATATGAGAGATGGAATGTCTTGTTTGGGAACAGCAGGGAAGCCGGTGTCACTGGTTTGTAGATTTAATGTGTGTGGGGAGTATAAAATGTAAGAAGACTGAAGTGGGAGAAAGATGTTGTAAAGGGCTTGGAATGACAAAGAATTTTGTATTTTATCCTGGAGGCGATAGGGAACCACTGTAGTTTATTTGCAGGGGTTAGGGGGGTGGTGCAAGGCTAAGGAATGCCATATCTGGACCTGCCCTTTAGGAAAACCCTTTTAGTGGTTGAATGGAGGATAGATTGTGGTGGGGAGAGATGAGGCACAAAGACCCACCAACAGGCTCTAATAGTAGTCCAAGCATGAGGTGATAAGGACTTGTACCAGTATGGTGGCAGTGTCAGAGGAGAAAAGGAGACATATTTGAGAGATGTTGAAAAGGTGAAATCAACAGGCCTTGAACATGGGAGGTGAGAGGTGGGAATCCAGGATGACACTTGGGTTTTATGTCTGGGGGACCGGGAGGAGGGTGGTGCCTCTGCAGACTATTCTAGATAAATTTGGAGGAGGTCATTACCAGAACTTTGGCTACCAGATCACAAGCTTATCATCTACTCAAGTAAAGTAGAGTTGCAGTCTCTCAGTGGAAGAGTATCACACTGATGAAATCACCATTGCTTGAAGTATTGTCTAGGTACTGAGAATATATTACATCAACTTAGTTGATTTGAAAAATGAAGTATTTTATTTAAAGTAAAAACTTGAGATTGATAACTAGCCAACCCTCTGGTAGAATGGGAGTGTTTGTAGTGAGCTTCATATAATACATTTTAGAAAGTGACCTCCTACTACTTCCTTTTTTTTTTGCCAAACCTATCTTTTCTGTGCTTAGGAGGAAGTGGCAAGAATATGTATTGTTGATGCATGTTGTCAGTCTTCCCTTTCAGAAGAATGTAAATGTCCTTTTCTTGCACTTAACAGTGCTTGGAATAAGACTGCTGTTGTCTGTCACATTAAGGAATTTGGTCTGCCATTCTCTTAATAATTTTTTAAACATTCTTCTTCTGATTTATCCTTTCACTCTAAATTAAATTAAAATTGACATACTTGTTCTTCACTAATATTCAGCTTGTATTTCTTTTTGTTCAGTTGCATTTTGAAATTACTTGTAAGTAGGTAAAGGATAGATTGCTGCTGAAATGTGAAATGTTATCAGAGTGTTTCAAATCTGATTTTCTTTTTTTGCGGGGAGCAGGGGTGATGGTAAGTATTGAGTTTTTAATTCTCTTTAATGAGAATAAAACAGGTACAGAATAATTATTTTAAAATACTTTTTGTCATGAGAGACATGAATCTTACTGCCTTAAGAGATATTGGTGGAATTTTACAGAATCTCAGGAGTTACAAGAGCCTTCAGAAGCCATCTACTCTGACCTAAATCAAAAAAACTTCTCTAATACCTTCTCTCTTTATAAGAAATCCCACATATGGCCATCTTGTCTTTTCTTGAAGATCTCTAATGAAGGAGTTTCTATTACCTCATAAAGCCACCAGACTGTTGTGCTTTGAGTAGCTATAATTGTTAGGAATTTTTTCTGATATCAAATGTAAATCTGCTTTTTCTACTCATTCCCTGTTCTGTCTTTTTGGACAAAGGAGAAGTAGTTTTTTCCCTTTTCTACATGATACCTCTTGGATTATTTGAAAGTAGCTAGCATTCCCCCCTGGCTTCTTTCTTCTCCAGACTAAATATTCTCAGTTTCTTTAATCAATTATCTTACGATCCTCCAACCTTGACAGTCTTCACGATTCTGGTTGTGCTTAAGGTAGCTAACACACTGGGTAACAGAGGCAGGATCCAAAAATATATTGACAGGCTGGAATATTGGATTGAATCTAATAAGACTGGGTTAAGAAAATCAGCTTCTAAAGTATAAGATCTTAGAGGCATGCCTAAATAGCAGTTTGTCTGAAAAAGATCTGGAGGTTTTAGTATACTGCAAACTTCATATGAGTCAATAGTGTCGATTTTGGCTGTACAGAGAGAAGTACCGCATCCAGTACAAAGGAGGTGAGAGAGAGTTCTGTTGTGTTCTGTCCTGAGGAAGAACACAAAATGTTGAAGGAGGGGGTAGATGGGCCATGATAGTTGTCACATATTGGGAAGGCTGTCACATGGAAGAGACAATAGATTTGTTTTGAACTAGAGGCAGTGGGCACAAATTGTAGAGTGGTGTATATAGACTTAAAGGTAAAGAAAAACTTCCTAATAGAACTATCTAAAAGGAGAAAGGTTTGTCTCAGGAAGGAGAGGGTTGCCCTTCCATGTAGGGCTTCAAGTAAAAGTTGGGTGACATACTTGTTGGTTAGCTTGTTGAGATTCTTATTTAGGCAGAGTTTGGATTAGATGGCCCCTATCTATACTGTCCAGCTTATGGGAGGAAAAAATGAGAATATTTGTAAAGCACTTTGCAAACCTCTAAGTGCAATATAAATGCTAACTCTTATTATCATTAGTATCCTTTCTAGATATGGTATCCTTAACTGAATATGATACTTTAGAAACAGTCTCAGAAGGGCCCATAGCTATGAATGATGGATTCCCTAGAGATAGTTGTTTTAATGCCATAAATTTTAGTGATTTGTGAAATATTTCCATAAGTATTAACCTTGGATTATATCTATGTCATTTAAGTGTCATGAATCATGTTGTATTTAGTGCAGAATGATTTCTTCCTTTATATTTTTTTAGTTAAAAAGGATGGGAATATATGAACATTTTTAGTTTAATGCGATTTGGGGGGGGGGTAATTAAATCTCTCCCTCTTTATGGCAGAATATCTTAGAAACAAGATGATTAAATGTTTTATAGAATTTTTTGTAAACATTAAACACACAAAGAAGCTAATGCATTTAACCTCTTAATTTTCCCCCGAAACATTGGTTTGACATTTGATATACACTTAGCTTCAGTTTTCCTGCAAGCCTCAAGTATTGAACCCTACATTGTTTTTAGCATGTGATTAAAATATACAAAATAAGTTTGTAAGATTATAATTAATATGGAAGCTAATATGTTAGGTTATAAATATGTGTGCAGGCTACACCAACACTGCTTAGAAGATTTGGATCTCAGCTCATCAAGTCATCTATTTTATCAGCAACAACTTCACTTCGTGTATTAGCCCTTGGTGGCGAAGCATTCCCATCATTGAGTGTCCTCAGGAGCTGGAGGGAAAAAGGCAATAAAACTAAGATATTTAATATCTATGGTATCACAGAGGTATCCGCCTGGGCAACATGTTACAGGATTCCAGAAGAGGATCTTAACTCCACTCTGGGGTGAGGGTTATAATTTGATCATGGGTTTAGGAGGTAGCATTTTCCCAGTAATAACACTTAAGATATTTTGATAAACATGGATTCCACCTGAGACAATGAGTTGGAATTCCAGAATCTTTTTTTCTTTTAGTTAGCTTATTAATGTATCTTAATACCTACTTTTGAGGTATCTGTATATTAATAGATTTCTTAGCCTTCTCTATCTATTATTGCAAGATAGCTTTCCCACTTTACAGGTACATTATGAATTTATATTATGCAACTTTCATGGGGTCCTAACTATAGCAAGTCAATCCTTTCATTCTTTCCTAGTTTATTTCCTCTCATTCCCTACAAAAGCTTTTCTTAACCTCTTATCTCTTTAAGCTTCCCATACTATCTCCTTCCCCTCCTCACCTGAGGACCTTTGCTCTTACTTTACTAAGAAAATTGAGGTCATTCAGCATTAGCTGGCTCTTTTTTCATCTCAAAATAATGATTATAATAATAATATCTAATGCTTACAAAGTGCTTCTGATGTGACAGGCACTGTGCTAAGTGCTTTTATTCTCATTTTATAGACAAGGAAACTGAGGCAAATAGAGATTAAGTGACTTGCTCAGGGTCACACAATTAGTAAGACTGGATTTGAACTCTGATCTTCCTGACTCCAGGTGCTATGCTTTATACACTGTGCCACCTAGCTGTTTTGATATTATAGCCTCTTTTTCCCTCAGTCATGACAATGAATGACTCTCTTCCTTGCCAATACCAATACTTTTTCATATGCCTTTCATTCCAACCTCTTTCATTTTCTCCAGCAGATTACAACCTCAATCACTCTTTCCCCCTTTTTCTTTCTCCTTTTTCCTTTCTTTCTTGTTTCTCCTCACCTTTCTTCCTACTAGCTTTAGATATCTTGTTTCCATCCTTAAAAAAACAAAAACCCCAAATCTTATCTAGGCTCTATTATCCCCACAAAGGATTATTCTTTAACACTTCTTTTTTCAGACAAGCTCCAAGCAAAAGCCATCTATACTCAACTGCCTGCATTTCCACTTCTCTCATTCCTCAGTCCTTTTCATTCTGGCTTCTGACCTCATCACTCAACGGAGACTTCTGATGTTCTCTTAATTTCAAAATCTGGTGGTCTTTTTTAAATCTTCATCCTTCGTCTATCTGTTGCATTAAATGTTAACCACCTTGTCCTGGAGAGTCTTTTCTCTCTGGGACACTCTTGTGACACTTGTCTCTTTGGTTCTGCTACCTGCGTGGGTGCAGCTTTGTTGGTTCATTAGCCAGGTCTTGCCCTCTAACCGTTACCATAACTTAAAGCTTTGTCCTAGACCCCCTACTCTTCTTTCTATATTCATTCCCTCTCAGTGACCTCATTAACTCCCATGGATTTAATCATTAACTATGCAAATGACTTACAGATCTATATATCCAGCCCCTGATCTCTTCTCACTCCTTCATCGCCAACTGTCTGTCAGACATTTCAAACTGAATGTCCCATCCTTAAACTCAGTATGTCCAAAACCAAACTCATTATCTCTTCCCCCAAAACCCTCTCTCTTAAAATTTACTTACTTTTTTTTTTTTTTTTTGCTTTTTGGAGGGCAGTTGGGGTTAAATAACTTGCCCAAGGTCACATGGCTAGTTTTTTTTGTGTTTTAAGTGTCTGAGGCTGGATCCGAACTCAGGTCCTCCTGACTCCAGGGTCAGCTCTCTACTCATTGTGCCACCTAGCCGCCCCTTAGATTTACTTACTTTTGTCAAACATACCACCATTCTTCCAGTCTTCTAGATTTGTAACCTTAGCATATCCTTGTCTTCTCACTTTCTTACCCCACATATCTAGTACGTTGCCAAATCTTGCTGTTTCTACTCATCCATCTCTTGCACCCTTCATTACTCAACAGTTACCACTTTAGTTAAGGTCTTCCATCTCTTGCATAGATTATTGTAGTGGTCTCCTAACTGATATTTCTCCCTCAAGTTTCCCCACTTCACTTCATTCTCTTGCTGATGCCAAAGTGACTTTTCTTAAGGGTAGGTCTGATGTTACCCCTCTACTTAAACTCCTACAACTTCTTGTTGCTTTTAGAACAGTGGTTTTTATTTTGAGGTCTACAGATCCCTAATGGGTTTAGGGATAGATTTAAGGATGTCTTTGAACTTATGTGAGAAAAAAATTACATCTTTATTTTCACTAGCTTCTAAATGAAATTTAGCTTTTCCTTGATATATACATTTTTTAATCAAACATTCTGAGAAGGGGTCCATAGGCTTTACCAGACGTAAAAAGTGTCTGTGATACACAAAAAGATTAACTGCAGCTCCAAAATCAAATATAAGCTTCTCTGTTTAGCTTTTAAAGCCCTTCATAAACTTCCCTCAACCTCTTTCCAACCTTGTTGCCCATTGCTCCCCTTCACATGCTCTACAATTGAGTATTTTCTGTTCTTCACACGTAATAATGTTTCCTGTCTTGGTGCTTTTTCGATGGCTGTCCCCGATACCTGGAATGCTTTCCTTCTAGACTCAGACCTCACATATCACCTACACAAAGCCTTTCCTGTCACCTGTTAGTGCTTTCCTCAAAATATGTTTTATTTAGTTACTTTGTATTTGTTACCTTTATATTTATTCTGTATATATCTCCTTGTTGTTTTCCCTGTTAGAATTTAAACTTCCTAGTGAGAGGAATTATTGTATTCATTAAGTTTATATCCCCAGTGCTCAGCACATAGTAAGCACTTAAACACTTGTTGATTGATTGACTGACTTTCTCTAGTGTGTAGCCTTTGAATACTACATAAAGTTCTTTATTTGAAACCGTGTGATTTAAATAGATTGAAAAATGTCCTATTCAAAGAAAACATTTTAAATATTTTGGGGGGTTTTGGGTTATGTTTTTGCAGAGTTGAGTCCCCTGTGCAATTGGGATTTCCACTACTTGGAACAGCAGTTGAAGTCAGAGACACAAATGGTTTGACAGTTCAAGAAGGCGAAGGCGAAGTTTTTTTAGGTTCTTTTATGTTTATCTGTTAATTGGGAATAATTATTTTAAAGAAACATTGAATAGCAAAATGTAATTCGGCTATTTTTCTGTGGTTTATAGAAATTTTCAGCAAGGATAAATCTAAAATGTCTTATCTCCCTCCATAGGTATAAAACACAAATAATTCTGATATTATTTCAGCTAAAAGTGTTAAATTGCTTATGAAATTCTTGAGGGCTTGCCTAAGAGTAATTCAGAAGCTGTCATTTTAGACCTTGATATATGAATTTATTGTCAAAATGTTCATGACCCTTCTGTTAAAATCAGTGCTTTAAAGGTCAAAGAGACACCGTAGAGTTAACTTCAATGAAATTTTGCTTTTTCCATTTCCTTAAAAGCAGGGAGGACTCTTATTTTTCTGGGTTAGAGTAGGTCTTCCACTTTAATCTATCTAATGCTTCAAAATTACCTTCATATGTGTGAGTGTGTCTGTCTTTCTGTCTGTGTGTCTGTCTGTATATATACTTATAAAACTTACCAACTCTACCTAATTTAACCTTGCTAATGTAAGATATGAGATGATTAAAAATATTTTTACAGCTCATACCTTACACTTGTGGTTCTATTTTGTGGAGGTGGTGAGACGCGGCTCTGTTTTCTTGATGATGAAATAACTCTACCTTTTGGCACAATGAGAGCAACTGGTGATTTTGTTACTGTGAAAGGTGAAGCAATGTTTTTCTCAGGACGGCAAGACAGTCAAATTAAACGTCATGGCAAACGCATTAACGTTGAACGTGTACAGCAGGTAGGATTTTTAACTCTTATGAATGCAGTTATATATGCAGGTGATTGTCTTTTTCATTTGCAGACACTACCAGTATTGTAGGTCAGCAAGAACTTAAGGTTAAATTTTTAATCTTCCTACGTTATGTCGAATCAATTATGCTGGGGTTCTTTTTTTACTATGTCCCTTGTTTCTAACATCCAAGAAATATTAAGTATTTTTTAAACCTACCACTGACAGAATGGAGCATCATTACCTCCAAAAAGTTTTACTTTTAGATGCCTATGTGAATATTATTATAATAATCAAATAATTTTTGTTAGGAATTCAATGTGCTAGTTCTACTTTTTGAGACATTTTGATGCTAAGCAACTTAAATACAGTAACTACTTATTTATATGAAGTACTGCTCCAGTGCCCCAATCTAATGTGGAACCTGGCTCTGTGGTAGTGAATTACAAGGCCCAGCACATCCTTCCATGCTGGCAAGGTTTTAAGAATGGGCCAAGTATGGCTTTCATCCAAGGACTGGCCTGCCTGAGATTATTACAGTTTCCTCATTGTAAAACAGAGACGATAACACTGCACTACCTACTTCCCACAGTTATGAGGAAAAAAATATTTTGCAAAGTGCTGTTTAAGAATTCTTGTTACCGGGGGCAGCTAGGTGGCACAGTGAATAGAGCACTGGCTCTGGAGTCAGAAGGACCTGAGTTTGGATCCGACCTCAGACGCTTAACACACACAAACAAAAAAACCTAGCCGTGTGACCTTGGGCAAGTTACTTAACCCCAATTGCCCTCCAAAAAAAAAAAAAAGAATTCTTGTTACCATTAGACATTTGGCTAGCAGTGTAATGAACTGTTTTGGATATTACAACTCATGAAGATGTCTTTTAAGGCATAAAGGGGGTTGTGATCCACACTGGTGGAGAGATTACCTGCATTATCATAATCACTGATATTTTGAAGTACCGAAGCAGTTTCTACTTAGATTCTTTTTTGTTGTTGTTGTTTTTTGTTTTTTTGGAGGGTAGTTGGGGTTAAGTAACTTGCCCAAGGTCACATGGCTAGGTTTTTGTTTGTGTGTGTTAAGTGTCTGAGGCCGGATCCGAACTCAGGTCCTTCTGACTCCAGGGCCAGTGCTCTACTCACTGCGCCACCTAGCTGCCCCTCTACTTAGATTCTTAAAATGGATTGGTTTATCTTCAGATGTAGGGAATTTGTATCCTCAGGAGCTCAAATTTCAAATTATCTTCCCAGTAAATCAAAAAAATCTCTTTTGCTATAGGTTGCTGAACAAATTTGTCAAGTAGAATCCTGTGCAGTTATATATCATCAGGAAAAATTAATTCTCTTTGTGGTGACCAAAGATGGTTTAGTGAAGAATGGTATTTTAGGAGAACTTGAAAAACATCTTCCAAGTTATGCAGTCCCAGATGACATTATGGTGATTGAAGCCTTACCATTTACATCTCATGGTAAATTGCAATGTTGTATTTTTTAAAACAAATGTTTCAGTGTGAGATAGATAATGCTAAATACTTTAGAGCAAGTTTTGAATCTTTTACTCCTGATATTTAAGAAGCAGCACTATTTCTTATAAATGAATTTAGTAATTAATTCTGGTTAAGTCTCTACTATGTTGTTTATAGTGTGGTATTGAAGTTATTAGAATTAAATTATTACTTAAGAAAAAGTTTATATCATGGAGTTTCAAGGATTTAAAATGAAAAAATACATATTTATATTGTGATCACTGAAGATAGTCTTTGAGCTGAAACAAAAAACTTTTTTTTTTTATTAAGGCAAAATCGATGTATCCGAGTTAACCAAGATTTACTTTAATTACATAAATTTGAAGTCTAACAGTAACCTCAAAGGAAAAGAGGAACTATGGGAAAGATTGCAGTACTTATGGAAGGTAGTATTTTTAAGTTTCCTAATATTGCATTGGGATAATTTTATGTGTGTCAAGAATGAAATACTTTTTACTAAGTCTGACTTACATTACTAGAGTTTTATTGCTGCACAAATATATTGTATTATAGCTTTATCTGTTCAGTTTAACTCGAGCTATTCTGTGACCAAGGAAAAATTATTTAGTTGCCATAAATTGAGATGACATATGCCTGTAGTAGTAAGCAGCCAAGAATTGTCATGAGTAAAATGGGTTGAACTTAATTTTTTGTGCTGACTTTTCCAAAGGTAATCGGACTTAAAAGGCTCCATATACTCATATTGGCACAATGAAATATTAAAACATTGTTTTTTTCAAGTAGAGGCAGTTGCTAGTACCTTAATCTGTTTTCTGACAGGTACTGTTTTTTTGTGGTTTTTTGTTTTTGTTTTTGTTTTTTTGCTGAGTAAGAGGAGTAGTGAATGAGTAAGAGGAAAATATGGATCATTGGAGCACTGCTTTGCAGCCCGGCCCTCATTTCTCTGTGTTTACTTCTTCCAGACTTAAGTTCATGCTATTAGGGTTTTAAAAACCCCAAATCACAGAATACTATGAAAATTTAGGCCTTGCTTTATGAATTATGGGTTTTGTACTCTCTGTCCTCTTGAGACATCAGTATTGGTGAAAGCAGCATAAAAAAGAAACAACTAATGCTCATGAAAAAACGACCTCTGTGTTCTCTCCTAGATATTTTCATATTATAGTGAGAAGTTGGTGATTTGTTGAGTATAAATGACTAATAATAAAAACAAAATTTCACATTTATGTATAATCATAGGATCTTTGATCTAGAAAGGGACATTTGAGGTCGTAGGGTTATAGAATTAGAACTGTAGGAGCCTCCTTGTCTTTGGTCCAGCCTCCTTATTTTGTCGGTGAGGAAACCGAGGCTCCGAAGGTTAAGTGACTTACCCAAGGTCACATAGGTAGTAGTGGCAGAGCTTGAACTGAACCAAATCCAGCACTCTTGCCTTTTACCAACTCTCAGCTGTCTCTTGCTTTAAGGTTTACAGAGAGCTTTTTTCAAAACAGTTCTGTGTGTACACGTAGCTACTATTTTCTGAGAAGTTCAAAAGCGCTTGCATGCTGGGTGTTATCTGGGTGTTTTAAATAACAAGAATATAGTTAACTATCTACAGCTGTACAAAGGACCTTTCCAGTCAGCTTGACTAGCTGTTTTTATGAGATAGAGATAGAGACTAAAGCTGTGATTTCTTTGGGCTTGAGAACTTCTCTAGTGAAGAAACTCTCTGTACCAATACAAGCTAGCACCTTCTCTGAAACTTAAAGCCTGAGACAGTTGCCTAGAGCACAGAGAGGTTAAGGGGTAGCCTAGGGCCCACAGCCACTATGTTTCAGAGGCAAGACTTGAACCTAGGCCTTTTTGGTTTTGAGACTGGCTTACTATCTATTACATTCATGTTATCTCTGAAGGTATTTTTATCTTCACTTAAAATCGAATAAGGAAAATAAGGCTTAAATTGTAGCATAATAAACTTGGGGAGATTAATGTGAATAAGAATAAATGTTTGTTAAATATTGGGTTGAGACTTTTTAATATTGCTGTCCCTTCCCAAAGACTGTCCCCTACCCCTGGCATGTGAACCCTCCCTTTTAACAAGGAATTATATTTAAACAAAAGAAATCGACAAAAGTCTGGCAGTGTTTAGGGAGAGATTTTTTTTTTTAAAGCAATTGGGGTTAAGTAACTTGCTCAAGGTTACACGGCTAGTCATTATGTATGCGTGGGTGCTCATTTTCTGAGGCCGGTTTCAATCTTGGGTCATCCCAACTCCGAGGCCGATGCTCTTACTCACTGCGCCACCTAGCCGCCCCTTTAGGGCAATTGGGGTTAAGTAACTTGCCCAAGGTTACACGGCTAGGTTTTTGTTTGTGTGGATTAAGTGTCGGAGGCCGGTTCTGAACTCAGGTCCTTCTGACTCCAGGGCCGGCGCTCTATTCACTGCGCCACCTAGCCGCCCTGTAGGGAGAGATTTTAAGAGAACTTTTAGATTTGTTTTTCCTGGAGATTATGGAAAATAGAATTAACTCAGATATTTGTGCATAATCATGTATGAAAGGGGAAATAAACCAAATAATCTTTGAAGGATCATTTTTACTTTGAATTCATGCGAAGTAGATGGAGGCAAATATTAACTGTTTTATAGAAAGATAACTCATAACTTATGTCTTGTGGACCATGTGATTAATAAACCAAACATTGACATATTTCGGTTTTCTCCTTTAAGAAGGCAAAAACTAGTAAAGAGTTGTGAGTTGGTTTTTTGTTTTTGTTTTTTGCTTTTTGGAGGGGGGAAGGTAGGGCAATTGGAGTTAAGTGACTTGCTCAAGGTCACATGGCGAGTTTTAGTGCTAAGTGTCTGAGGCCAGATTTGAACTCCCATCTTCCTGAATCCAGGGTGGGTGCTCTATTCACTGTGCCACTTAGCCAACCCAAGAGTTGTGAATTTTGAATATTCAGAGTGTATTAGTTGCAGAGTCAGAATAAAATGAAGGCCTTCTTTGTTAGTAACTTAATAGTAAAATTTCTTAAAATTAAAAAAAAATATGTGTACATACACACGCACACATATCAGAAACACTTTGGTACTTTTACCTATGACGTTGCTTAAGGTACACTTAATACTTACTGGACTTTGTTATCATTTAGTTGATTATTATCTTTCTTCCATCTTCTCTCCTGTAGTCCTCTCTGAGACTTCTGGAAGATCCTTTGGAAGTTTCTAAAGATTCACTCTTCCTTAGTAATGGTGGTGATTCCTTAAAGTCCCTTTGGTTTAATAATGAGATTGAGACTCTGGTAGGTAGATCGATACCTGGACTTCTAGAAGTTATCCTCAGTTGCTCCATCTTAGATATATACAATCACATTCTCCAAGCAGTGTTTCCAGATGAAGACATACCACTCAATAGGAGTTATGACACAAAAAGAAAATTCAGTGCCATGAATAGAGGAGAAATAAGTGGTGAATATGTAAATCAGAAGTCTGGAAGGCCTGTGAATTTTGGCCAAGAGCAGAATGCTTTTATTGCATTGAGTAGAGGAAATCAGATTTTGTTTGTGAATATCTCTGAGTCTTTAAAGAATTCTCTAAGTATGAGACAGACAGGAACTAAGTTAGGAAAATATCCTTCAATATCTTCGGATTTAATTTCATCTGAAGAGTCCAGTTTTGTTCAAAATGTGACAAGCAAAAACCCTTTAGCAGTTATCGGGAAGATGGATGGTGCAGAAGAGATCAGCTCTGTGTCAAGAATTTCAGATGAGACTTCTGTGAGAGCATCTGAGAAAATAAAGTTATTTGTCAGGTGGAAGTCTGATACCGGCAAATGTGTGGATGCTTCACCTCTCATCGCAGTATTACTTCTCAATCAGTCATCTGCAACTGTCTACATTGGATCCCATTCTCACAGGATACAAGCAATTGATCTCTATTCTGGGAAAGTGAAATGGGAACAGATCTTGGGAGATCGCATTGAATCCTCAGCTTGTCTCTCTCATTGTGGAAATTTCATTATAGTGGGTATGTTTTTGAACTTTGGATTTTTAGAAATGAAATAGGGATAGGAAAGCCAAGTTACATTGGTCCTAGCATTCACTCTACTGTTCCATTTCCTAGCAGAGCTTCTAAAGGATCCTCTGAAGTTGCTGTTAAATAGCAATTCTTATGTTAACATTTAAGAATTCCTTCACAATTTAGGTCTACCTATCAGTCCTTGCCCAAGCCAAAAAGCATTTCTGTTACTTGAAATGGTTGGTGCTTTCTTCATTGGCCAGACAGTGTCTGTTGCAGCTAACCCAAATAGAAGGCTTTGTACCTTCTACAGTTCAGACTCTGAAAGAGAGCCAGCTTTTGAAATCTGATGGGATCTGTCAGGTCTGTATATGTTGCTAGGATTCTGGATGATTTCCAGCATAATGTGGACTAGCTTTGCAAATTAATACAAGGCTTAAAAGCTGTGGGACAAAGAGAATTTTAATAAAAATGTAAAATGTATTGTCTCAGTTTAGAAATGATTATTACCGGAGGATATGTCATTAAATAATAAACTTGGAAAGGCTAATGAAAAGTATTTTGGTTTTTTTGTGACTTCATTGGCATAGGGAAGGAAGGGAATAAGTATTAATATAGCATGTGTTATGTGCCAAGCACTATGTGAGACCTTTTACAGATATTATCTCATTTGTGGTTTAGGGAACTCCCACTGAGGAAGCTTCTGCTGTTGATGCAAATGGACAGCTGTTCTGCAGTTTATAGTCTTAGAGAGCAACCTCGGAGTACTCAATATATGTTAGAGGTCTAACTTGAACCTAGGTTTTCCTGATTCTGAGGCACCATCTATATGCATTATCCTGCACAGTCTCTCTAGTTTAAAAAAAATTGCATAACAATAAGTTTGTTTTTTGTAAAATTTGTCTTAAATCATTGCTATCAGTCTTTCCTTGTTTTTCACATTTAGGAAGAAGCAAATAATTTCAAAATGTTTCTTTGGAGATCTTTTCCTTAGCCTCTTAACTATACTAATTGTATATAAGTTATAATTGAATGCTTCTTTATTGGAAACCTCTGCTTTTAAAACTCTAAAGAAAACTTTGTTATTGAGATTAGACATTATCTATTGGGTTTGGGAAGTAATTTTCAGTATATCTTTAGAGAAGTTTCTCATTACCCAACTGGGTCTTGGGGTCTGTCCCTTTACTTTACAACATACTTTCTTAGACTTTTCTCCCACTCAGGCCATATAGAAGTAACAAGTCAGATAAAAATTCCAGAGTAATAACTGTGGAAAAGGAGGCAAATAGACTCTGCTCTAGAGTTTGGCTGTGGCAGTAGTTAAGCTATTATAGGGACTGATAGACCTGTGAACTTACCTGACAAGGCAGTTTCATAAATGACCTCTGATTATCCTAATACCTTTCCTTCCCTCTACTCTTAAGAGAATCTGTGAACAGTATAGATTTCAGGGACTTTACCTTTTGTAATAAATAACTTAGCTGCTGGCATTAATAGTCCACAGTATTGAACCCCAGAGTTGAAGCCTGATTTCATTTCTAGTTTAGAAATAGCTGTAGTTTCAAGACTTAGAGCTTTTCTGTAATTTCTAATACAGAAGCGAGAGTCACAGTATATTCTTCTCTTGTATGATTAGTCTGACCACTGTTGTCTTAGATTATCAATTCTAATGGGCCTTTCTATAATGAATAACTAATATTAGTTTTATCATTGCATATTATTTATTTTGGGACTAAGGTAGGGAATTGGCAATTATTTGGGTTCTTGGTATTTAAATCACATTTTCCTATAATTTTATAAATGTTTTGAGTACTACTGGCATCTTGGTGAATTGATGAGTGCATGAACCATTGCCAGTAGTTCAAGGTTAGTGATATACACATGCACACATACACATCTTCTAAGCTCCAGTCCCACATACCTGGATGCTTCGTTAACTTCTAACTCTTGTGTGTCAAAATTGAGCAGGCAGTCTTTTCCCAAAAACTTGTTTTTCTTTATGATTTCACTGTTAGTGGTACCATCCTGTCTTTGTTCAAAACTTTGACTCTTCCCGCTTTTATCCTCCTTGCCTCCATTCTTACCTTTATTTTCCCATTGATGCCATTATAATATAAACCTTACTACCCCTGCCTAGACCACCTCAGTAATCTCCTGTTAGGATACTTCCCTTCTTGCTCCAGTTCATACATGTCATCCTTTATACAACTGTCAAACTTCCCTTTTTATTCATAATTTCTGGCAGTGGTGTTTCTCTATTCGACACCCTTCAGTGACTCCTTGGGGCCTGCAAAGTAAAGTTCAGGCTTCTCTTTCTGTCTTTAAAGGTCACTCATAAATTGGCACTTTTCTCTGACTGTTTTACCTCATACAGCTCCTCTGCACATACTCTGCCCTGGTCAAACTGAACTGTTTTCCACACCCTGTACTTGCTGTACAGCTGCCCACCTCCATGCTTTCACTCACACTGTCCATTACGTTCAGAATCCTTCCCACTTTCTTATCCCTACCTTTTGAATTCCCACCCATCCTTTAAAGCCAAACTCAGATGCCACCTTTTGCAGATAACCTTCTTTCCTCAATTCCTCCCAGTTGATAATGACATTTTTCCCCTCCCAACCTCATGTTGTACTTTCCTTACATCTTCCTGCAGTATTATTATTATTCTTCTAGCTTATTATTTCCCCCACTAAAATGTAAGGTTCATGAAGGCCACCATGTCTCATCTAAACTTCTATTTTTTACTCAGTCCAGTGCTCTGCCTACTACAGATATTTAATCTAGGAGGCTTTGGGGGCTGTTATTTACTTATGGACAAACTCTATCCACAGTATGTAGTCTTTTTGCAAGGCTTCAGTCAAAACTTTCTGAAGTCAGGCAGTTGTCAAATAGGTAAAAAGCATAAGGGACTATTGGGCTCTTTTTGCTTTATATTATTAGAAAGGACTGAATAATATCTGACTAGTTAAGGAACCCAAGTATACCTACAGAGCTTTGGCTGTGGATTTTTATAGGTTTTGTTTCCCTTTCATGTATCTAAATTTTCCATCTGTGTCTTCCTGTTTCCTCAAAGGCTGCTATGATGGTTTAATTTATGTGCTCAGAAACAGTAATGGAAAAATACATTGGACTTATGCTACCAAGGATACCGTTAAAAGCTCTGCAACCATGGATCCATCCACAGGCCTCATATATGTGGGATCTCATGACCATCATGCATATGCTTTGGATATTTATGTAAGAATTCACCCTAGCATTCTCACACATAACCAATATAATAGTTCATTGATAAAGAAGAGGGTGTGAAACCATTAGTGCAGTTGTGTCATTAAAAGAAGGGGAACTAATATGTGGGGTGGTAGTTGCTCGTTTACTTACTATTATTTCCAGAGTTTAATAGGGTGAGGGAAGTGGTCTAAGAAAAATAAGGGATTAATATACTTTTAAAATGTTTACAGATATTTTAATCTTCTTTACCCCAAATAAATTTCACCCTCCAAACTCTTAGAAAAATAATCTTGAAGGGATGTATTTGGATCTATTAATCTTCACCTTAGCAAACCTAGTGAGTATATTCTTATATTTACAGAAGGAGGCCTGTGTTTGGAAGTCACATTGTGAAGGAACTGTCTTTTCTTCACCATGTCTGAGCTTGGCACCCCATCACTTATATATTGCTACACTGAAAGGAGTTCTGTTGGCTTTAAATCCTGTAGGTATAAAATGATCTGAAGTAATTTTATGACTTGTATTTTTAACAATTATATTAATTTTATTTTGAAGTCTAAATTATGCACTTATCAGATTCCAGATATCAATAATATAGATAAGCTAAGCTGAGAAAATCTGAAATATACTGCATTTTTAAAAATTAAAAATCTGTTTTTATTTTTTGAAATTGGTGTTTACTAGACGTAATCTTTCTCCTAGATTGTTTAAGTTAGGATTTCATATTTGTTTTAAGGTCTTGGGATCTTCATTATTTCCTAACCTGTTTTCTTTCCATTTTTTTATCTTTGTGTAGCTCTCAGTCTTATTATAAATGGCAATAGACTAATAATTTACATGCAGCTGTTTCTGTATTCATTTTCAGGCTACATTTATAACTTCAGACTTGTATGAGGTAAAACAGGTAAAAGTGCCATTGGATGGCCTTTAAAGACAGAAAGAGAAGCCCAAACTTGACATTGCAATCACAAGAGTTGGTGTTTTATGATTATGCTTGTAGGAAGATGTATTAGTTTGCTTTGTATAGGGTCTAACAGAATTCAGTGCAATAAAACTAATTATTTTGAATTTTTGTTATTGTTATTAACAGGCTACTGGAGATAGAGTCTGGACACATTCCTGTGGAAAACCTCTTTTTTCTTCCCCACAATGCAGCTTGCAGTATGTTTTGGTTGGTTGTGTGGATGGGAATTTATACTGCTTTAACCACATAGGACAACTGGTAAGAAAATTGTTATAGATTTCCTTTAAGTGTTTTTAAAGGCATGGTAGATACATGCTGGAATAAAAATCTAGATGATATTATTTAAACCTATAACCATTCTAGGGAGCATTGGTCTTCACAGAATTCCTCCCTTCCTCCATTTTAATTTGTTTAAAAATATATCTTTTTGATGCCTTTTAATTTTACTTCACAGTCATGGCAGGGAGGGAACTTCGCCTTAACCTTCTCCTCCCCTATCATTTAACTTTGCAACAAAGAAAAACAATTAAGCAAAAGCTCCTGTTTACAGTGCCTCAGATAATGTATATAAAACAGAAGGACCTGAGTTCGGAACCAGCCTCAGACACTTAATGCATACACAAACAAAAACCTAGCCGTGTGACCTTGGGCAAGTTACTTAACACCAATTGCCCTCAAAAGGAAAAAAAAAAAGAAATACTCATGATGTCCCTGACTCCCAGGCATAAGGATAAAGTTTTATATGTAAAAAGGGTCTTTACTTACCAAGTGCTTTAATAGAGATCCTGTGAGATTGCAAAAAGTAGAAGGGAGTGTAGGGAGAGGTCTGTGGGGTTTTTCATCACCTCCCTTTCATAGATAAGACCCTAAGAGGCTAAGTGACTCACCCAAGATCATGTAGTTGTGGACAGAACTGAAGCAAGGAGCTGTATATCTGGACTTTGAACCTATTGCTTTTTCACTAGACTGTACAGTTACTAAAACATTGTTTCAGACTTCCAGGTTTATTTCATTTTCCCAATCACTTAGTCCCCAAAAGCAACATTGTCCATGATAACATAGATATATTTCTTGGAGATTAGCAAGCCATATGCTTCCCTGGCTGGGGTGGAGAAAGGGGAGGGGAGAAGGTAGGGGAAGGTTGTATATGTGCCTATAAACGTGGAGGGTCAGTTCACCATGGAAAGAACTACATTAATAGTTGTCCAGTTTTCAGTTTAAATTCTCTCTTCTCCGATTCTGGGAATGTTAATTCCAAGATAACTGCTCTTACAAACTGTACTGCAAGATCATAAATAAACTTATATTATACTAAGGTCCTTGTGGTACCTCCAGTAATAAACTCTTAAATGTGGTTCTAGATGAATACACCTTAGTCTGTTTTCTGTGGTGTAGAGTCATGTAGCATAGCCAAATTTGTTCCCAGGGGTGGGGAACCCGGGACCTCAAGGCCACACCGTGGCCCTCTAGTTCACATGTGGCCTTTTGACTGAACCCTTTGCCTGAATCCAAACTTCACAGAACAAATCAAGTGACTTGTACAAAGTCACAAAGATTAGGGTAGGAAGTAGAAAGGGAGTTAGAACCTTTGATTCCCAGTCTAGGCTATTTTCCTATGTATTAGAGTTGTTTTGTCTTTTTGCCCCTATTGTCTTGTACACAATAAGTATTTTTTAAAAGGATTTGTTCTGTAAAACTTGGACTCAGTCAAAAGACTGCACCCAAGGAACACCACATGTGGCCTCCAGGCTGCAGGTTCCCCTCCCTTATCTAGACTTTGCCACTAGAAGGAAGGTTTAATGTGGGAGGTCATTTAATCAGGGAAAGCCAGAAACAGATATATGTGTTTCATTAGACTGGGTTAAGACCTCAAAAACACTTTTATTATATGTAAGTACTACAACATTAGCTTGGGGGGGGATGGTGCTTTTGATAGCAATTCCTTAACATACTCTTTCACTGAAGTTAACTATTAAGTTTGTGACATTTATCTTTAATGTTCATTAAAAACTTGTCTGTAGAACTTGTGACCATTTAATTTTAAGATTAACTATAGAGATATAAATAGTTGACCATTATTTTTTATCACCCTCTATAGGTCTGGCAGGTCGCCACTAATGGACCAGTCTTTTCATCCCCATGCATCTCTGATTCCATTAAGCAAGAAGTCTTTTTTGGCTCCCATGATTGCTTTATCTACTGTTATAACATGGAAGGATGTTTCCAGTGGAAATTTGAGGCTACTGCAAGTATATATGGAACACCATTTACTTTCCACAATGATAATCTAAGCAATGAAATGCTGCTAGCAGCAACATCTACTGATGGAAAACTGTGGATATTGGATGCTAGAAGAGGACAGTTACAAACAGTACATAAGCTTCCTGGAGAAGTATTCTCATCTCCTGTGGTCTGGCAATCAATGCTTGTTGTTGGGTGTCGAGATGATTATGTTTATTGTCTGGATTTGTTGGGTGTTACTGAAAAAAACCATCATAAATAACCAGCCTGCAGTCCTTCAGTGTTACTATCAGTACCAAGTAGATAGAAACCATTTGTTATACTTGTGTAGAGAGATGTCCTGATGTATTGTCCATATCAAAGATATTTTGGTTAATAAATGATTTGTCAGGGAATGACCATTTTGAATGTCCTCTGTTTGACAGGCCATAATTATTGCAGAAGCTGTCGAATGAGCTGGTTGCACATGTCATGCTCACTGTTTCCCACTATGTATGATAGTCAATATATGCCATCAGATGTCTCAGTTCAAAAGATCTTGGGCCTAGAAATGGAGAATCAAGTGACTTGTGCAAAGTCAAAAGATTAGGATAGGAAGTAGAAAGGGAATTACAACTTTTGATTCCCAGTCTAGGCTTTTCCTGTGTATTAGATTTGTTTGTCTTTTTGCCCCTATTGTACACAATAAAAGTGTTTTTTTTTTTTAATGCTTGTTGAATTGGGTAATGTGGCAGCAGGACACCCGATGAGTACAATCTGTTTGCTTGCTGTTGTGCTGTTTGTTTATTCTTTCTCAGTGAGATTTACAGCACACTTGGGATTTTGTTGTCAGGGATATGTGATCTTTTTATAAGTGAACGAGGTTCCCATATTAGGAAGTAAAATTACTGGATGATTTTGGTTAGCCTCTTCTCTTCATTTTCTCTTTTGCTAACATCTTTCTGAGGACTATGTTAATTTATTCTTCTATGGGCTTTAACTCTTAATTTAACTTAAGTGTTTTCTCACATATATCTTTTATATCAACTGTGAGAAAAGTTTAAGTACTTCAAAAAATTGCTCAGTTACTTTTCCTGAAATCTCACAGCATATGATTCAAGGTAATTTTCTAACAAAATGCCTATGAATGTAGTTACAGTAGTGACTCAAGTAATAGTAACAGGATATCCTGCTGATTTTCTACCTGTCCTCCACCCTTAGATTGATAATCCACCATTGTGAATAATTTAATCTGTCTACAAATACCCTGTAAAGCTTACCCACATTAGGATTTTTTTTTTTTTGTGGCTACCTTACCAAGTTCTTGAATTGGTTTCTGGTCCATGTTAGATGAATTTCAATTTGGAATACAAATTAAATTTCTTTTTACTGCTAGATACATAATTTTTTTTCCATAACCAACGAAAACTATCATGAAATATTGCCTAAAATGGAAATATTACAAATTTTTCTAGTCCAACAACTATTATAAGTAGATTTATGAAATTCCATTTTCAGATAGTCAATGAAAACACTAGATAAAAACGACATTTTGAAATGAGATCATCTTGTTACTGAAGCACTTACAGATTTTTTTATTGAAAGACCTTCTCCTTCCCTTTCCCCCAACCATAACGGACAATTTACATTAAAATCATATACAACCAAAATCTATAATTAAAATTACAGTAATGTATCTTCTCATCATCCCTTGACTTGATTTTATTATTGGTAAAAACATTGCTGGGCACCTGTAGCTTTCTAAAGATTCTGATTATTTCAAATTAAGCAAAACTAAGAAGAAACACAATTCAAACTGTACATTTGTTGATAACTGACTGGATTATAATTTAGTAGGAATTAATGAACATGTATAAGAAATAATTATACTTGAAAAATTTAAAAAGTAAACAAAAACTCAGTTATACACATGTTTTCTAATTTTATACATAATTATGAACAAAAATTAATGAAATATAATCTTGTCAAAAGAAGAGTATGTAAATGGATAAAGGTATAAAAAACACACACACAACCCCCCCAGTATATTCCAACATAGTGGTCATCAGTTTTTTAAACATTCTTACCGACTCTTAATAGATTCATCAGTAACTTAAAAAACAACAACAGCATAATTCCCAATTGTTGATCAAAAATGACTACAACAAAAGTAAAGCAAAGTAACACTTCATTGGTATTTAGTGCAAATTTGGAGTGATTTTTACATGAGATGTTAAACATGTACACTTTAAAATTGTTCAAAGCCAAGTACTATGAATGACATTAATTTACCCTTATTGGTCTTAGGCTCTGAAAGCTGTTCAATAGATTTTAAAAAAAAAATAAGTTTAACAATCCTTTTCATTTTGGTGATTTTTGATCTCTCAGTTTTGTCCTAAGCTTTTGAAACAGTAAGAACTTCCTGACATTCCTTGTAATAACTTGTGCTTCTTTCCATTACCAAGCTCTGACTTTTATGTGATCCAAAGCCGACAGACTGGAGGAAAAAGAACACCACTTCACTGTAGGAATTAGTGTAACTGTAGAGTTCCAGGGCCTTAAATGGAGATTTTCACCAAGAAATATCACATTAGTGGGTAAACCACTGAAATCAACAAATGCATTTCATCTACAATTTTTAAACATGGACATTAGGATTAAGAACATGCATAGAAATATCAACTGCTTCTGATGTCATGAAACTTCAAATTTAGAATGACTAATCACCTGATGGTCCAATTTGTATGAGAATAAACCCAACTTGTAAGAACATAGCCACTTTGTTTTACCAGATCTGTGCTAGTTGGCCACAACTGAGGAAAGGAGAATGCTAGCTAGTTGGTAAATGACTTTGTTTCTGTCTTTACTTGATATTGAAGGATACAACTGAAGTTAAGCATAAAAGAAAGTAATGATGGATGCTAATAACAGTTTTTGTTAGAAGGGGAATCCTGTTACATGTTTCTGAAGGACTGGAATGTATCTCTTGGAATTAGAATCTACAGGTAAAGGGAATAGGGAAATATATATTAAAAATTGTGGAAAAATTTTGACCTTTTTGGTATGCAGTAGATGCCAAAGCAGTTAAAAAAAACATTACATCGCTGACTTTGAGACCACCACGTTCTTTCTTTGTTTACATGTTTGGGAGCAAAAACTAAAGCCTTTAAGATGAACTTAAGCCTATAAGATTTTTTTCTTTTTAAGGATGCAAGGTATAAATCTTTGAATTTACATCCTACTGTGTGACTCCAAATCTGAATGGCTAACTTAGGAAACCTATTTTAGTTTGCATTTTTTGAGGAGATCCCTGTCAAGGGAATAAGGTCTTAAACAAGAGATGAAGTCTAATGCCTTTTTTCTTATTTTTCGGATAAGGAAATCTGAAAGCCTAGTGAAGTGACTTGCCCAAGATTGTTGTCAAGGCCAAGGTCATTTTTGGATGAGTATAATTAGAACAGCCTTTCTTCTCTGTGCCCCAAATTTAAAAGGCTATTTTGGGTTAATTTTTAAAGGTATTCTTCTGTGGTTCCCTTTCCTATGGGGGACTTAAAACTTGGGAATTTGGGGGGAAATTCATGAAAATAGGATTCAGGCATTACATAGAAAGTTTTCTTCAAACTCAAGTCTATGGAAGTAAAGGAAGAGGCATTGGAGCCACACCACTCCTAGTTGCTGCCAGATGCCCACTCCACATTTGGAACCTTAGGGAAAGATATCCCTTTCTGGGTTTATGTGACCCTTTCATCACCTATAGAAAAGTACAGATACCCTCCCAAGCTCTACTAGTTTTGTATTAGTTTTAAAGGGTCACGTAAGAAAATATGCATCAAAAAGTGGCCAAAGTATATGTTATTATTGGAAAGGGGGAGGGGTAGTGGGAAAGCAATAGGGAGAGGTAATTGGCATGGAGCTCTACCTATGGCCCCATGGACTGAGTTTTGTCTTCAGAAATGGGAGGCTCTCAGGGCTCTAAGCCCTACAAGTTGTGCAAATGCTTTTTTTTTTAAATAGTGAATTACATAAAGAAACAACAGTTCAGTTTCTAATAGTTATTTTGGATCCTGTAGGACATGCTTCTTTTCCTGCTCAAATTCTTCACCCCATGTAAAAAAAATAAATAAAAAGGGCAAAGGAGGAGTTGTCAGTAAGCAATATGAGTAAGCACAAGTGACTACTTAATAATCTGTGGACAGTCACTCCAGGCCTTTGCTTTCCTTTTGGCCAAGGCCAGCCAGGCTGGTTCTGTTGACACTGGGGCAGCATCTGGTGTGGAGAATCTCTTTGGGACTTCTTTCACCAACGATGCAGGCATAGCAGAATCTGAGATGTCCACTGCATTTGGAGAGTGTTTTTGGTGTTTTGAAAACCAAGAAGAGGAAAAGAAAAAAAACAAAAGGAAAAAAATAAGAACAATGCAAATAATTTTCCTATATCAGCAGACCCTTGTCATCTCATACAGTGGCTATATATAGTAAATAACTTTGGAAGCTTATTGGGAGTGTGAATGTGGGAAAAATAGAGTTAGCCAGAAGGAGAACATGTTGAACATCTTTTAACATGTGGAAGAATTGAGGAACTGGGAAACAAGAAAACTTGGTTTACATCTGACACAGAATTACATGGGCCACAGCATAGTTGCCTCTAATGTTTTTTAATCTAATTTTAAAGAACCAAAATTCTACAGGAAGAAGCTTTGTACACTGCTAAAAAGAAATGGCTCGGGGCAGCTAGGTGGCACAGTGAGTAGTGCACCGGCCCTCGAGTCAGAAGGACCTGAGTTCTGATCTGGCCTGACACTTAACACACACAAACAAAAACCTAGCCGTGTGACCTTGGGCAAGTTACTTAACCCCAACTGCCTCCAAAAACATATATATATATATATATATATATATATATATATATATATATATATATATATATATATATATACCTAGCCCTTTAGAAATGGCTCAGTTTTGTCATTCTGGTCACAACCAGTGAATTCATTAAGAAAAAAGTACTTCTTGTACTCTACATTGTAGAGAAAATTCTTACAATTACTGGTTACACTAATAGTCCCCTTCCAACTCTAAAATTTTATGGTTCTGTGATCGCTGAAGTGGGTAAGCCAATAGTGGAAACTATCATGTTTCACTCATTAAATGAGGAAAATCAGAACAAAGTTAACATGATACTATACATAACCCTTACATTAGAGCTTGTCAAGGGAGAAGGCTAGAAGGCAGTTCTATTTATTGAACCCCATGAAGCAAGTGGACATTCTGACCTGTCACAGATGTAGGAAGAGTGTTGGATTTCTTCAGTTGCTCTCTGCGCTCTAGCCTGGAGACAGCGGTCTCAATCTTCTTCTCATCTTCCTGAGCAGTAGATTTATGGATGGAACCTGTCCTGCTAATATTGCTGCTTTCAGGCTGCTGGCTGACTCCAGCCTAGAAGGCAAAGGGGGAAAATGTCCTGTCAAAGTGAAGGTTCCTTTCATTCCCACTGGCCCCTACCCTGGACGTATACTGGAACCTGGTCGGACAGGCTGGAGAGATGATTTAAAATTTTCAGTATCAGCATTTATACTTCAGATATTAATGCTACAAATCAGGGAATAATTTGTTTTGTCAATTATCCAGACTTTAAAAAGTGGAGAAAGTGTTTCTAAAACACATTAAACTTAAAAGTTTGTACATTTGTGGGTGGGGAAAGAGCCAGGTGTTAAACACCAACACAATCCTTCCTATAGCTACCCCCCAAGTTTAGATGGTTAAGATAATAATAAGGAATATAGATTCCCCTTTGGATCTCGTGGTATCTCCTCCCCATTGTCAATAAGTTGGTGAAAGATGGGGATCTGAGCTTTTTAGTGGTTACATCATTTTTTTTTATCTCCTCGCTAGTACCCTCTTGGAACAGATATTTCAGTGCAAGATGACTAAAGTAGGAAAATGCTTCCAGCTCTTGAATATGATAAACCACGTGTAGCTGACCACAGAATGAGATCTTCAGAGGCAACTACTTGCTCTTCTTTCTCCTCACTTAATAGAATTTCATTTTTTTTTCCAATCACATGTAAAGACAGTTTTCAACATTCACTTTTATAAGATTTTTTAGTTCCAATTTTTTCTCCCTCTCCCTTCTCCCCCTTCCCCAAGATGGCAAGCAATATGCTATAGGTCATACATGTCCAATAATATTAAACATATTTCCACATTAGTCATGTTGTGGAAGAAGAATCAGAACAAAAGGGGAAAAAAACAGAAAGAAAAAACAAAAAAGTGAAAACTGTATGCTTCCATCTACATTCAGACTCTATAGTTATTTCTCTGCATGTGGATAGCATTTTCCATTATGAGTCTTGGAATTGTCTCAGATCACTGTATTGCTGAAAAGAGCTAAGTCTGTCTATCATGGTTAATCATCACATAATGTTGCTGTTACTGTGTACAATATTCTCCTGGTTCTGCTCATTTCACTCAGCATCAGTTCATGCAAGTCTTTCCAGGTTAACCGCTTGTTCTTCTAACCCCACATCAGGATATTTCTTATGTCCTATTCTTCACTATATAAGAAAAATGCTATTACTAACGATATGCCTCCCTGCAATCTTACCAAATAAGATTATTGCCTGTTGAAATCACAGTGATTTCACAGTGTAAATATTTTTCCTTGTTTAACCTTTAAAAATGAGTTTTTCTGCCCAATATGTTTTTTTCTTTTTTCTACTAAGCTTTCCATTTTCTTCCTATCCACCACCTAAACTGGTGTAAAAAGAAATGGTGATGGAGTCTTGGAGCTATTACTTTTGAGTGGATGTTGAGTCTAACATGTCATGAATCTGGGGATAGCTTTTAAGGGATTCAAGATTGAGAGGCTTTGAGTGCTACATAGAATGTACAAAAATTAAGCTCAGGGAAAAAAATATAAGGCTCTACAATTCAATCCAAAAAAATGTGTTAAACTCTACTTTGTGCAAAGCACCACTCTCTCAGATGGTCTACTTACATTGTTTTTAGATACTTTTTCTGCTTGCTTGGCCTCCCTGGCTTGCTTTCTCTCCTCTCTGGTGGCCTGCTGCTCCCTGAATCCTTTTTGCTTTTGCAGTGCTAATGTAACCCACTGTGGCTGGGCAGTCTCAGTTTTTTCCATCGATTTCGAGCCTTCTAAAGAGTGCCAGCTCTGAAGCACTGGCTTTTCTGTGGGAAAGAAAAAAAGCAAAGAAAGATATTATTTCAATGAAAGACAACCATTCACTTCATCTCAGTCCCCACAGAATGACAGATTCTGAGTTGGTGCTTCAACTTGATCTCACTTCAAGATCTCATGAAACACCTTTTCTAAGACAAAAAAGGCATCACATCATGATGAAGAAACTACCCTCCCTAAACTCAAATACTTCAAAAGCTGTTAGATTCCAGCAACATGAGTACTCCTTACACCAAGCAAAAGGATTCAATCTGCCTGTCTTTGCAATTTCTTTGAGCTTCGGTGGCCAGTGAAAATCATTCCAAAATGGCCACTTTGGGGATGAGGCTCGTCTGCTTCTATTATTACTGGATCCATACTTGAAACCTTTCCAGCTTGTCAGGTCTGGCCAGAGTTTGTGCTCCTTTAGTAAAGCCTTCTTGGACCCCGGGTCACTTTCATCCATGGCACAATGAGCCATCAGAGCATGGTTGTGGAAGATCCTTCCTCCCAAAATTGGCATTGGAAAAGTGATTATTCTATAATACACTTTGATCAGGTAGAATTTATTCCAGGAATGCAAGGGTGGTTCAATATCAGGAAAACTATCAGTATAATTGATCACATCAACAACAAAACTAGCAGAAACCATATGATTACCATTCCTATTAAAAACACTAGAAAGCATAGGAATAACCTAGAAGCATTTCCAATAAGATCAGGGGTGAAACAAGGATGTCTACTATCACCCCTCTTATTCAATTTGGTACTAGAAATGTTAGTAGTAGCAATAAGAGAAGAAAAATAAATTGAAGGAATCAAATTAGGCAAAGGAGAGACTGAGCTATCATTCTTTGTAGATGATATGATGAGATACTAAGAAAATCCTAGAGAATCAAGTAAAAAACTACTTGAGAAAATAAACAAATTTAGCAAAGTTGCAGGATATAAAATAAACCTACGTAAGTCCTTGGCATTCCTATATATCTCTAATGAAATCCAACAGCAAGAGATAGAAAGAGAAATCCCATTTAAAGTTACTATAGACATTATAAAATACTTGGGAATCTACCTGCCAAAACAAACCCAGGACTTACATGAAAACACTTTACACACAAAAAAAGTCAGATCTAACTAATTGGAAAAACATCAATTGTTCATGGCTGGGTCGAGATAATATAATAAAAATGGCAATTTTACCTAAATTAAATTACATATTTAGTGCCATACCAACCAATCTACCAAAAAATTACTTTGTAGAACTAGAAAAAATAGTAGCAAAATTCGTTTGGAAGAACAAAAGGTACAGAATATCAAGGCAATTAATGAAAAGAAATGCTAAGGAAGGTGGCTTAACCATAACAGATTTTAATCTGTATTATAAAGCAGCAGTCATTAAAACTACTTGATACTGGCTGAGGAATAGAATAGTGAATCGATGCAATAGCTTGAGTACATGAGATTCAGCAGCCAATGACGATAGTAATCTACTGTTAGATAAACCCAAAGACCCCAGTTTTTGGGATAAGAACACATTATTTGACAAAAACTGCTGGGAAAACTGGAATATAGTATGGCAGAAACTGGGCATAGACCACTATCTAACACCATATACCAAAATAAAGTCAAAATGGGTGTATGATCTAGATATAAAGGTTGATATTGTAAGTAATCTGGGAGAGCAAGGGATAGTTTACCTGTCAGATCTATAGAGAGGGGAAGACTTCATGATGAAAGAAGAGCTAGAGAGCATTATAAAATGCAAAATGGATAATTTTGATTACATTAAATTGAAAAGCTTCTATACAAATAAAATCAATATTACCAAGATTAAGAGGGAAGTGGAAAATTGGAAAAGAATTTTTACAATCAGTGTCTCTGATAAAGGCCTCATTTCTTTTTCTTTTTTTTTTTTTTTTTTTAAGCAATTGGGATTAAGTAACTTGCTCAAGGTTACACGGCTAGTCATTATTTGTGTGTGGGTGCTCATTTTCTGAGGCCGGATTCAATCTCGGGTCATCCCAACTCCGAGGCCGGCACTCTTACTCACTGCACCACCTAGCCACCCCTAAAGGCCTCATTTCTAAGATATATAAAGAACTGAATCAAATCTATAAGAACACAAGCCACTCCCTAATTGATAAATGGTCAAAGGATATGAACAGGCAATTATCAGAAGATGAAATTAAAGATATCAACAAGCATATGAAAAAATGATGAATATGAAATATTATATGAATATCATCATGGAACAACCACTGACCTGGAACATAGATCCAGGAGAGATAATTTAAAAATTGTTTTTTTTTTGTTTCTTTTTTTTTTGCTTTTTGGAGGGCAGTTGGGATTAAGTAACTTGCCCAAGGTCACATGGCTAGGTTTTTGTTTGTATGTGCATTAAGTGTCTGAGGTTGGATCCGAACTCAGGTCCTTCTGACTCCAGGGCCGGCGCTCTACTCACTGCGCCACCTAGCTGCCCCGATAATTTAAAAATTGTTGGTCTACCTGAAAGCGATGATCAAAAAAAGAGCCTAGACACCATCTTTCAAGAAATTATCAAGCAAAATTGCCCTGATATTCTAGAACCAAAGGGAAAAAGAGAAATGGAGAGAATTCACTGATTGCTTCTTGAAAAAGAACCCAAAAAGAAAACCCCTAGGAATATTATAGCCAAATTCCAGAGTTCCCAGGTCAAGGAGAAAATACTGCAAGCAGTCAGGAAGAAATAATTTGAGTATTGTGGAAATACAATCAGGATAACACAAGACCTAGCAGCTTCTACATTAAGGGATTGGAGGGCTTGGAATATGATATTCTGGAGGTCAAAGGAACTAGGACTAAAACCAAGAATCATATGGTGGTTCAATGAAATAGAGGACTTTCAAGCATTCTTTTTTTTTTTTAAAGCAATTGGGGTTAAGTAACTTGCTCAAGGTTACACGGCTAGTCATTATTTATGCGTGGGTGCTCATTTTCTGACGCCGGATCTGATCTCGGGTCATCCCAACTCCGAGGCCAGCGCTCTTACTCACTGCGCCACCTAGCTGCCCCTTTAGGGCAATTGGGGTTAAGTAACTTGCCCAAGGTTACACGGCTAGGTTTTTGTTTGTGTGGATTAAGTGTCGGAGGCCGGTTCTGAACTCAGGTCCTTCTGACTCCAGGGCCGGCGCTCTATTCACTGTGCCACCTAGCCGCCCTTTTCAAGCATTCTTCATGAAAAAACCAGAGCTGAACACAAAATTTGACTTTCAAATACAAGAAGCAAGGGAAGCATGAGAAGGTAAACAGGAAAAAGAAATCATAAGGAACTTATTAAAGCTGAACTATTTACATTCCTACATGGACAAATGATAATTGTAACTCATAAAACTTTTCTCAGTATGAATATAGTTGAAGGGAATATATATGTATATATATGTATACATACATATATATGTATGTATAGGAGGATGTATGTATGTACAAATATATGTGAGTGTGGGCATTTTTATGTTCATATATACATAGAGGGCACAGGATGAGTTAAATATTAAGGAATGGTATCTAAAAAATAAAATTAAGAGGTGAGAGAGGAATTTATAGGGAGAAGAAGAAAGGGAGTGATAGATTAGGGTAAATTATCTCATGTAAAAGAGGCAAGAGAAAACTGTTACAATGGAGGGGAAGGGCAGGCAGGTGAAAGAGAATAGGACAACCTGATTCTTATTGAATTTGGCCTAAGGAGGGAATAACATACACACTCAATAGGGTATTTTACCCTACAGGAAAATAGGGGGGGGGGGTAGGGGATAAGAGGGAGGAGGATAGAAGGAAGGACAGATTGGGGAAGGGGGTAGTTAGAAGCAAACATTTTTGAAAGGGATAGGGTCAAAGGAGAAAATAGATTAAGTAGGGGGTAGGATAGGATGGAGGGAAATATTGGTAGTTTTTCACAATATAACTACTATGGAAATGATGTAGGTAACTACTTATGTACAACCTATATTGAATTGCTTATTTTCCCAGTGGGTGTGGTTGAGGAAGGAAGAAGGGAAAAAATCTGGAACTCAAAGTTTTAAAAACAAATGTTAAAAAATTTGTTTGTTGTTTTTACATGCAACTGAGAAATAAGATATACAGGTACTAGAGTAGAGAAACCCATCTTGCCCTACTAGAAAGCTAGGGGAGTGAAGAGAGAGAATATGAGAGAATAGATTGGGGGCAGGGATATTCAGTAGGCTTGCTATTTTGGGGTGAGGGGTAGAGGAAAGACAGGGAAGACAGTTTTTTTTGTTGTTTTTGTTTTTGTTTTTTTGCTTTTTGGTGGGCAATTGGGGTTAAGTAACTTGCCCAAGGTCACACGGCTAGGTTTTTGTTTGTGTGTGCGTTGTGTCTAAGCCGAACTCAGGTCCTTCAGACTCCAGGGCTGACGCTCTACTCACTGCGCCACCTAGCCACCCCAGGAAAGACAGTTCTATTGAAATCAGGGTTCATTTTTTCCCCTTTCCATGATTTTCAGTACAAAATACAGTAACTGTTTATAATTTAAAAAAAAAATCTTCCTGAGTCAGGCTAATTGAGGAGACTAGTCTGCATTAGCCAAAAAAATAATGAAATAAAATAAAATCTCATCTTTGGAGAATTGTAACAAGAAGTACAATTTTAATACTTCATAGTACATATAGTGATTCAAACTGATAGTTAATAAAGCATTTCCAGGTTGTTCCCTCTGAATAAGTAATTACATGATTTTAAGGCATGCTAACAGTTCCCTGAAATTGTTTAACTCTCTCAAGGAGGTTTAAATTATTCCCTGTAATGCCACTGTGATTTAGTTAGTAAAGCCTTTCTTCATATAGTCAGTATAAGTAAACAAGTACAACCCAAATTAAATAATTAAAAATTTCAAATTAAGAGAGTATAAACTAACTGAATTTTATTGTACCTCTATACTACTGGCCATAAGCAATTCAGTTTAATTCAACAAACATTTGTCTATCACGATTGAGGCACTATGTGAGCACAGGTGATACAAATATGAAGTAAGACACAGTGTAATAGGAAGAACTGTAGAATAGTACTTGGAGGATTGGATTTGGAGTCAGGGATACATGTTCAGATTCTATTTCCTATTTCCTCTAGAAATAGGAAGAATCTATCAGTCACCTCCTAGAAGAAACTCCAAAATGAAAATTCCAAGGAATGTTGTAAATGAGAGCCAGAGTTTCCAGGTCAAAGAAAAAATACTGCAAACAGAATTCAAGTACTGAGGAAAGACAATCACACACAATTCTAGCAGCTACAACTGTAAAGGAAAGCTTGGAATATGATATTCTAGGAGGCAAACAATATAGGCTTACAACCAAAAATAACCTACCCAGAAAACTGGGTATAATCCTACAGGGGTAAAAATAGATTCTTAATGAAATAGAGGACTTCCAAGTATTCTTGATGAAAAGACTAGACCTGTAGAAACTTAGATGACCAAAAAAAAAGAGTCAAGAGAAGCAAAGGGACTTCAAACAAAGACAAACCACTTACATTCAAATATGGGGAAAAGATGATTATGTGTGTCCCCTCTGAACCCTATCATCTTCTGGGTCACAGAGGGAGGGAATCTAACTGGAAGTTTTGGGAATAGTTCCGTTACGTCTTGATCTTAAAAGAAGGAAAAGGGAAAGGGAAGGTCCCCAAACCTCCTTGTCCTCCTAAGGGAGGACAAGGAGGTTTGGGGAAACTATCTTCATATAATCAAGTGCAAAAGTAGACACCTTTACAAACAAGAAGAGTAATGGCTGACCCTTGAACCTCACTCTCCTCTGACTGGATCAAAGGAGGGAAGAACATATTGCAGAAAGTTGGTTACAGAAATACCTTTTGGGGCAGCTAAGTGGCGCAGTGAGTAGAGCGCCAGCCCTGGAGTCAGGAGGACCTGAGTTCAAATCCGGCCTCAGACATTTGACACACTAGCCGTGGGACTTTGGGCAAGTCCTTTAACCCCAATTGCCCTCCAAAAAAAAAAAGCAAAAAACAAAAACAAAAACTAGAAATACCTTTCAACAGGCGAACAGCAGGGAAAGGGGACAAACAGAATTACTGGGAGAGTAGGTTAAGTGAGGGATTAATCCTAAACAAAAACAAACTCTAAAGAAGGATATGCAAAAATATTTGTAACTCTTTTTGTGGTGGCAAGAATTAGAAACTGAGGGGATGCCCATCAATTGGGAAATGGCTGAACAAGTTATGGCATGTAAAATGTGATGGAATATCATTGTGCTATAAGACTGGATGAAGGGAATCACTTCAGAGAACCTTGGGAAAACTTAAATTAAGTGATACAGAGTAAAGTGAGCTGAACTGGAACAGTTTATACAATGATAACAACATTGTAAAGACAAAACAGCTTTGAAAGGTTTAGGAACTCTGATCAGTGTAATGACTCACCATAATTCCAGAGGACCCACAATGAAATGTGCCACTCACTTGATCATAGAGAGGTGTTCATGGCTGAACAAGACTTGATCATTTTTTTTGGTAGCCAAATGCAGAAATTTGTTTTGCTTGACGACATGTTTACAACGGGCATTTTGTTTTGGAACTGTGATTACTCAAGAGTTCAGCTGACAGGCCTGTCAATCACCTGGATTGATTGATTGATTTTGTTGGCAGAGTTAGTGAAGGTAGAAGTAGAAGAGAAACTAAGTTGAAGAAAAATGTGATTGTAGTAGAATGGGAAGTGATGGCCTGGCCACGTTCCACTCTCGTAAGATCGATTCCAGAGGCTCGTCATCCATTGTAAATGCCATGTGTAGGAAGCGCATCTGTAAACTGTCCATGAGAAGTGGACTAGGATAGTGGGAAATTAAAATGGTACTTTATGATAAGTTGAAGGAACTAGGGTAGTTCAGTTTATAAGAGAACAGACTTAAAAGAGGCAGAGCATGATAAATGGTCAAATATTTGTCATGTGGAAGGAGATAGGATAGGGACTGGACCTGTGGTTTCATTAATATAAAGAACTTCCAGGTGAAGAAACTCTAGCAATGCAGGCTGACCCCTTCTCTTAATCTTAGAGAACTGATTGAGGGGCACATAGCCAGTTTCAATCCAGATCTTTCTGGGTCCTGCCTGTTTACAGATCAATCAAGGGAAAGCAAGGGGTGGGGGTCCTGCCTGTTTACAGATCAATCAAGGGAAAATAAGGGGTGGGGGTCCTGCCTGTTTACAGATCAATTAAGGGAGAGGAAGGTGGAGTTCTCTGCTTTACAAATCAATGAAGTAAAGGGAAGGTTGAGTTGCCTGCTTTACTAATCAATGAAGGGAAGGGCAAAGTGGAGTAGTGTCCAACATTCCCTACTCTTCTTTGTAGGTATGTCAAACCTTTGACATGGCAGAGTTCACATCTAGGGGTCATAGCTAGATTACCCAATTCTGTTCCTAAAGGATGGTGGGGGGTGGTCCCTAATAATTAACATTAATGGAGTTAACAATGGATTTGACAAATTGTAGAAAACAATTCATGAGATAGGGTCCTACAATTAGGGCTATGATCAGGAGGAGGAGAGGCTAATACCAATACTAATACCAAGGCTGATATCAATTTAGTGAGTTAGGGGGATGTACCAGGGGAACAGGGACTGATACCCATTCTCAGAATTTTCTAGCTCCCTCTGTCCATGAGCAATATTCTGGCTTACCAACTTCAGACTCTCCCTCACCACTCCAGAGATGCTTGCACAGAAGCAACAAGCCTCACCAAGGAGTGCACACTGGCCACCCATAAGAAGGTCAAGGCCTCTGCGGTTCTGAAGAACCATCTCTGCCAGAGAGTCCACCTGTCTTTCCAGGGCTGAGAAGGACTACTCTATGTGGGAGAGGTCAATATTTACCTGTGTACTTAAGGCCTGATAGTTGGCCTCCCCCTTAATCAAGGCTGCCATCCCAGTCGCTGCAGAACCCACAAGGCCCAAGCCCACTGAGATGGGAATGAGGAGTGGTACTGCCTGCCTTAGGTGGTAGCTCAGTTGCCCTTCTGGGAAAAGTAATGCCAACCTTGTTCACCTGGAAGAAGGGTGACCCGGGGAATTATGGCCACTAGGATACACAGGGGGCCCTCAGTGTGTTGTCTGAGGAACACTGTAACAGAGACACACTGGGTAAGGTCATTGTGACATGCCCACAAGGTTCCTAAAGGGGTGGGGAAGTAGTCTGAGCTAGAGGCCTGAATCTTGTGGATATGCCCACAACTTGAGCTATACTGAGAGCTGGATAAAGGAGTTCTGGATGATATGAGGCAGAAATCTGTTTCCTGTACATCCCCTAGGGAGAGCCTTGGGTGGTCCCAATCACAATTCTCTGTGTTGGAAATAGGAGTAACTTGAGGCATTTAGTGCCACACCTACATAGTAAGGAGGCTGGGGCTCAACACAAATCCAGAAATCTTTTCCCAACATGTGGTTAGAGCTGTTAAGTGTTTTATGAACAGCTGACAGAAGGGCAATTAAGGGGACCTGATAATTTCGAGATTCCTGAATCTTTGAAGATGGGGGGAGGGGTGTATGACCTGACCAGGGCCCATGTGGTGATAGTTGGTATTGTGATTTGGACGTCGGGGTTCCCTATTGGGGCAGGGATAGCTAAGCAATGGGATGACGATGGGGGAGGGGCACAGGAGGCTTCTTGGCACTTGCCCTCCCTCCTCCTCCTCCTGCTCAGGAACTATGATTCCCAGGACCCGAGAAACAGGAATTCCCCAGGCGGAGTCAGAGGGGTTTTGAATGGTGAGATTTGGGAACGGGTTGCTAGGGGTCAGACCCGATTGTATGGCTTTGGAACAATAGGTCCAATCCCTTACTACCACCTGTCCTGTAGCACAGGGAGGCACTAGGACTAGGAGAGGCGAAGTAGTAAGCTGTGACAGAAGCACAGGTGCACAGGCATCCTGTATCTGAACAGAGCAGGCTGGTGGGGCCCCAAATAGTCCAGTTCTGGGGAACAGGGAGCTGTGTGCTCCAGGTTCTGGAAAGTCCAAGACTGTCCATTTCCTGTGGTTACCACACAGGTATAGCTTGGTCTGGGGGCATGGGGATTGTGGGGGACCACACAAGGAGGTAAAAGGGGGATCAGGGAGAGGATCGGATAAGTCTTAGCTTTAGGGGGTCCTCGTGGACTTCTGCTTTCCATTCTGAGGTGAAGAGCTCTTGCTATTTTGACACTCAAACATTAACACCAATTATTTGAGTCCAGTCATCTGACCAGCTTTTAATTTCATCTAAGCCATCTCTTTCCATTCTGAGGTGAAGAGCTCTTGCTATTTTGACACTCAAACATTAACACCAATTATTTGAGTCCAGTCATCTGACCAGCTTTTAATTTCATCTAAGCCATCTCTTTCCATTTTCTCCCCATGAATAGTAGAAAATTCTTTATCAGAAACTCTGCTAAAATCTAAGTGAAATATAGCCATATCATCCTCTATTATTACCTAATAATAGATATTCTCTATTATGTTTATTTCACCTATTATAGTCTATATATTATCTACCAAAAAAGGAAATCATGTTAAGCTGGGAATGACATGTTTTTGATGAAGTCATTACCATCCATATATTTAATGGTCTTTCCAAGAATTTCTCTAGGAATCGAAGTCAAACTCACTGACTTAAAGTTTTCTGCTCTTCATTTTTGAAAATTGCAGCAATAATATTTTCTAATCTTGTGACTCTTGTACCACAACATTTTCCATGATCTTTGAAATATCATTGATGGTGGCTCTGTTATCACATCTGCTAGCATATTGTTCATTTGGGCCAAGTGCTTTCGATTTATCAAAGGCAGCTAACTTTACTCTTACAATGCCTGTCCTGTTCATTTTGAGTGAGAGACATGGTCTAATCATGGGTTTCATCCCACATTCCATGGTGCCTATAAGGCCAAATTTGTCTCCATATGTTAGGACCTCTAATCCCTCTCATTTGTCTAAACTTTGGGCATTTGTGCATTATACCAGCTATCTGAACTTAGGTAACTTACCCAAGTTCACCCTAGTCATAAATAGCAGAACTAGGAATCAAAAACAGGTCTTTTGATCCAAAGCCAATGTTCTTTTCATTACATCAAACAGTCTTTCTCTACTGTCTCTTAGTAAGCCTAGCTATACATTCATTCTTGAGCTTTGCTTGGTTTGCAACAAACTGTGGGTATTTGTACAGAAGAATGTTTGGAGAGCAAAATGCCAAAGAACTGGAAGGGGACTTGGAGGACATCTAGTCAACCCTCTTGTTTTTCAGATGAAGAAGCTGAGACCCAAAGAGGTTAAGTTACTTGCCCAAGCTCACACAGCTAGTAAGTTATGGAAATGGATTTGGGCTCAGTTTCTCTGGCTACCAGAACTATTTCCAATGAACCATGATATAGTTGGAACTTATAGTTGTCTTGTTCCACGCTGGTAAAAGGAACTCAGTGAATCTGAGACCCCTATGAGAAGGGGAAGGGAACATGAAAGGAGCAAGGCTAAGTCCTAAATGGTGATCAAAGAAAATGAGGCAGGTGTATGGCTACTGTTTGGGGAGAGAAAAGAAGAGGATATGGAGTAAGCTAGAGTGTGAGGGAAAACTGCCTTTGGGAATGTCATGAAAGTGGAAAAAAGATGGCTTGTAGGGAACCCTGCATGTTAAACAGGAGGGTGTGCCTCAAAACAGAAACAATTTAGATAGATACAGAGAGACAGCCCTAGCAGGAAATTTTTAAAAAATGAAAGCACAAGAACAATTTGTACAATGTTGAATGTCTAAACCAATAATAAAAATTTGATGGATTTTTTTTTGGATTTTTTTTTTCTCTGCAAATCACCTCTCTCCCATCTCTTTGCAAATGTTATGGTCTCACCCTACATGCTAGCCATAAGAAGACACCAACTTTCAGGCTATTATTATGATCTGGACAAAGTGGTGATAAGGTCCTGAACTAGAGTGGGGGGAGCACAAACAAACTAATGATTACTAAATTTCTAAAAAAAAAAAAAAAAAAAACAAACAAAATCAAAACCCAGTTATTGTCTTTTTTGTCCTTTTCTATATTCCTAGCTCCTATTTCCAGTGAATTGGAAAACATTGTATCTGGTCCAGGGAAAGGTTTTGGAAGACATCCCACTCACTAGAAAGGTCAGGCACTCATCTCAGCTTAATGAAACTTAATAAGACTCAAAGTCATGGCTAGCAGGGCCAGCCTGAGGCAAAAGGGCAAAGTCCGTGACCTCTGGCTTCTTTCTGCCTATATTTTCTGCCAGTGTGCTGCTCACAAGTGTGGCAGGGTTATATTTACAATTTTATGCAAGTGGAAGTTTTCTTAGCTCATTTTGGCCCAATTTGGCAGAGTTTAAACATTAAATGTGAGTCACCAATGCTATTATTGTTGTTGCTATTACTTCAACACATATTAAGAAGCTGCAACATTGGCCTTGGGATCGATGAGATCTTGGTTCATCCTGCTTTGGACACTAACTAGCTGAATGACCCTGGGTATGAAACTTCACCTCTGAGTCTCAGTTTTGTCCTCTGTACTTCGGCAGGTGGATGTTGACAGCATCTAGACCACAGGTCGGTTGTAAGGCTCAAATGAGCTAACATAGGAAAAGCACTTTGCAAAACTTAAAGTGCCATATAAAAGAGTCCCCAGTACTTCAAGGATCTCCAACTTCATTGGGGAGGCTACTCTCACTCCTACTGCAGACAGAGGCCCCTCTATAATTTTACTTTTTCAGTTGTCTTGGTCAAAAAATTCTGTTGCCATGTGGCTAACTCCAAACTTAGCTAGGCTGCTCCTCTGACTATTTCATCACTGGGTCTACACCAGAAGCCTTCCACTTTGGTCAGATTTGTAAGCTCTCTGCTTTTCTGGCTCAGCCTTTGAGAAGTCAGGGTATTTGTAAGGTGAGGCTTCCAACAGGACTCCAGGTGGAGAAGCACTGCCATCATCATTTCAGCAATGACTTATTTACCTGGGTTTCAGAAGTACATTGCCCATTCATATGGGGTCTATTTGTTGATGAATGACTAGATGGCACAACACAGAGGCCTCACTTAAGAAAGTTATCCATTACTGTAGAAACATCAACAGGCTCCTAATGAATGAATGTACTAAAAGCAATTGCTCCTTGATAGACATTAGCCCAATTCCTTAGTTAGTTCTGACTTTAGCCCTGAAATTTACCTTGGATAATAATGGCTAACATTTATATAGTGCTCACTAGAAGCCAGTCACTGTGCTAAGGGCTTTACAAATACTACCTTGTTTGACCCTGAGAGGTATGTGATATCATTATGCCTATTTTTCACATGAAGAAACTGAGGCAAGAAGATGCTAAGTGACTTGCCCAGGGTCACATAGCTAATAAGTGTCTGTGGCCAGATTAGAACTTAGGTCTTCCTTGCTGCAGACCTGACACTCTATCCACTGGACCACCTAGAGAGTTTCCAAACTTACTCACCTTTTTTCCCAGGCTCGAGGGTTTTGTCAGGTTTCTCTTGCTGGGAGACAGAGACAAATGGAGAAGGGGCTTTCTTCTCTGCTGTTTCCTCCTCTTCCTTTCTCTTCTCAGTGTGGGGCACAGGTGGTAGTGGAAGATCATCACTGTCCTTGCTCTCATGTAGTTTCTCACTGACATCCTGGTCTGGTTTTACCACCCTCCTAGAGAGTAGCTCCGCCAAGAACGGCCTTCCCATTTTGGAAAGGGGAGAGGACGGTGGGGTCTGACTGGTGGGTTTGGGGGCAAGGGCTGGCTTCTGCGGCAGTGGTGATTTAGCTCCTGGCTTGTCATGATCCAGAGAAGGAATGTGGTTACTGGGGAGCTGGGGTGCTGGCTGAGCTGGGTGTTGTCCAGGGCTGTCTTTCAAAGAGTCTTTCAAACCTAGTGGGTCGTTCTTTTTCTCTTGGGTAGGTGAAGTGGTGCCTTTGACAATGACAGTTTCTTTCTCCCCATCTTTATTCTTCAGGACAGATGCTACCCCATCAAAATTGTCACCTGTGCTATGCCTCTTCTTTTTCTTTGACTGTTCCACTTGCTGGTCATTGTGAAAACGCAAGGAGTAGTTGGTCCTTCTCAGCTTTATCCCAAAAGGTGATGTGCTCTCCTCCCCACTTGGCATGACACCCTCTGCTTTCTCCATGCTGCTTGTATCACTTTCAGAGGACGCTGCCAAGTCTGGCTGGGTCAGGGCTTTCTGTGGAGCAAGAGGTGAACTCGGGACAAGGAAAGATGGAAGATCTTTGGCAAATTTACATCCCTCTGCAGTATCTGTTGGCTCCTGCTGCATCCGAGTTCTCTCTGGAACTTTTTGGTGTCCATTATTACCACCAGCAGGAGGCTGGACCTCTGCTCTTTCGCTGGGTCCCAGCCCAGGCTTATTCCTAAGGTGTTCAGCATTCTGCTTTTGGCCTTCAATGCCGCCATCAGAGAATTTCTGCCAAGCAGGCATGATGGAGAATTTTGCATTTGCTGATAAGGTTTTCCTGAGGTTTCCTCGGGAATCAGATCTACCTCTGGATGGACTCTCGCCACTGTGCCTTAATAGGTCCCTCCCATTGACTTGGCCATTATCAGTATTCTTTAGGATTCTAGAACGAATAGATTCCCACTCAGCTAAGGCAGCCTTACTGCTTTGAGACTCCTGAGGAAACTTGGCCTTCCCACTGGTTGCCCGAGCATCATGAGTGCCTCGTGGTGTGTTTTCCAAAGCAGGAATATCCACTTGCTTTTTTTCTTCTGATAAACCCAGTAAAGTCTTGCAAGCTGTGTCTTTGATCTGGTTCAGGTTGACGGCTGGGCCACACAACTGTGCTCCTGTGACCAGGATTGCTGTGTGGGGAATGCTTAGAGAAGAAGGAAGAGGGTGGGAGGCCTTACTGGCCTTGGGCTCTTGTGAGATGGACGGAAGCCCTGACTCCTTCCCAAGTGTCACTGGACTTAGATTGACTTTGGGGAACAGGATTTGTTTTCCTCCTGATGACACTTGGAATGTATATGGTCTAGGCATAGTCTGCCTTTCCTCTACCTCTTGCCATCTCAGCTCCTCCCCCATCTGGTCCTTCTTCACGGTAACAGTTTCCTTCCTCTCCACCAGAGCTGGCTCATCTTTCGGCTGCCTCTTTTCTTTCTGGGGATGTCCCTGCCGAGTGCCTTCTCCTTCTTCCTGAAGGAGAGGGACGCCTCTGTGGCCATCCTCCCCTGTTTGCCCCTCTCTCACCTCCTCAACCCAGGGGCTTTGCTTCTCTAGGAGCTGAAGTCTCCTGAGGTTTCCTTCCTGGCCTTCGTGCTTGGAGCATTTTTGTTCCTCTGGGCTCTTTCTAGAGTAGTCCTGAGCTGGGCTCTGCAGGTGCCTTTCCTCTCCTGCCTCAGGCTGCCTCTTAAGCCCTGGGACACTCTGCCCCTGGACTGCCTCCGAGTGCTTCCCCTCCCACTCCCATGGCTGCTGCTGCTGCTGCTCCTCTCTCCTCAGGAGTTGCTTGTCTATCTCTTGTTTGCTCTGTTCCCCCATCCCCAAGTCTTGTCCTTCCGGCTCTTCTAGTGACTTCCCTTCTCCTTGTCTGTGCTTTTCACTCTCTTGCCTCCCCTGCTCTTCTGTCTCCTCTTGTCTCCTGAGCTCCTCCAGTAACTTGGCTTCTTCTTCCTCCTGCCTTTGCTTCTCAGCCTCTCGCCTTTTCCGCTCTGTCTCCTCTTGACTCTGGAGCTCCTGCAGTAACCTGGCTTCTTCCTCCTCCGGATGCTGTTTCTCAGTCTCTTGCTTCCTCTGCTCCTGTGGTCCCTCCTGTCTCCTGAGCTCCTCCGGAGGCTTCTCCGCCTTCTGCTGCTGACATGGTTGCTCCTCCATCTCCAAGCCTTTTTTCTCCTCTAGCTCCCAGTCAGCTTCTTTTTGTCTGTCTTTCTCCAGCTCTCGCCAATTCTGTTCTTCACGTCTTTGCCCATCCTCTTCCTGTGGCTTCTGCTCTTCCACATGCTGCTGTTTCTTCTTTTCTTCCTCTTCCTCCTCTTCCTCTTCTAGAAGTGGTTTTTGATTCTCTTCCCAAAGCCTCCTCTCTACTTCCTGAAGCCTTTGCTCTTCTAGTCGTTTCTTCTCCGCCTTCTGCCTCCTATATTCAGCCTCAAGATGTCTCCAATATTCCTCTTGCTGTCTTTTCTCTTCTTCTGAATCAAGTGGTTTGAATTCTTCTTCATGCCAAGTTTGTTTTTCTTCTCCAGAGTGTCCATTCTGATCTAGGGACAGCTGACTCTCAAAGCTTTCTTGATCATTTTGTCGGTCCTATCATTGAAGAGGGAAACAGAATTAGCTCTTTTAAAATGACCTTTGTTTTGATTGTTTAATAAATAATAAGTATTTATAACATATGTTTTAATTCAAAATAAGGGACAAGTATTGATTAGTATATAGTTGGATGAACTGAGTCATGAGAAGCAGCATGGTGTAGTTACAGTAGTTACAGAGGACTGGCTTCGGTGGGCTCAAGTCTTGCCTCTGATACATACTAGCTGTATAACCAAGGATAAACTGCTTAACCTCCAAACTCCAAGAAATTCCCTAAGATAAGTTGTGATTGCAGTCTAGAAAAACCTATGGTGTTTCCAGGAAAACCCCATGGTCTTTACTTAAACACATCAAATAGACAGGTCTGTTGCTTTCAGCATAGACTGGTCATCTGTTTTTTCTCCCCCCAAGACCCTTTTGGTACTGGCAATACACCTAGACTGTTGCCAATAAGCATCACTAGAGGAAGTTTCCATAACAGTAGATGAAATCATAGATACAGATCAAAACCAAGTGAACCAATCCCTTTGCCTTCTCCCCTGCCCTCACAAAAAGAGTTAAGTGATTAACCACAGACCAGAAGTGGTAAGAGCTGGGGCAAAATCCTTTACTACATGTATATCCCACCCCACCCCACCTCAAATCAATTTTCCTCATCACTGGAAATCAGTGGTAGCAAATCAGGCCTTTGTAGTGGAAAGATTTGGAAGAAGATAACAGATTTGTACTTAATGAAATTGTTTAAAATGGTTAGCTTGGAAGCAGGGGTCTTGGAAGCTAAGACCAGCTCAGACAGATTCTGCAATCAAATGGTTAAATTTTCACTGTGAGCATTTATACCTGGACAACAAATTTTTCACCTTAGCCACAAACCAGGGCTTGATAATTGTCTAGACCAAGGATCCGCCCCTCCTCCTAAGAATGGTTTTTATTTAGTGGGTTTATTTTTTTAATGGTATTTCATTTATTTAAAAATGTAAAGTTCTTTTTAAATCAAGGGCCATAATAAAATGCGTAGGTGCTGGATTTGACCCACTGCCCTAGTTTGTCAAATATTATCAGGACTTAAGAAAGTGATGGAGAAAATGTGAATAGTGCAAATTAAACTTAAAAGTGTGTCCTGTGCATATTTCTTCCTTTCCCCCCAGGGAGCTGGTTGTTAAACATTTACCAGAACACCCCTGCTTAGAAGGCTTTGGCAATACAACTGTGAAGTCTATGCAGCAGCAAGAAGAAATGAAACTTGGAGACAGGCTGAAGATAAGATTTCTACTTGTGGTCAAGCTAAATATAGATAAGCTCAACTTAAAAGGGGGTCCCGTTATCCCAGGACAACTCCTCTTGTCTTCCCACCCTAAAGCCTATCCCCACCCTACGGGAACTTAGAAATCTGGAACTTGTGCCCTGGATGAAAGTACATCTGTGAATAAAAAAGAATGGCCCCCTACTTTGGACAATCTCCTGTGATTCTTGGACACCCTTTGGTTCTTTGGCTTCACAGCAAGTTTGTGCTTGGCTGCACTGTTGTCCAGGCGAGCAATGGCCCGAGGAATGGCATCCAGGTTAACACTTTCGATGGTGCCAGCAGAGGAGAAATGTCGTTTTGGCCGAGATGATTTAACTGGAGCAACCTATGTGTTATGATTAAAAATAAAAGTCAGGATTAGAAAATAATTCCAAATCCAAATCATTATTGATTAGAGAAATGAAAATCAAAACAACTCTGAACTACCACATCACACCTATCAGATTGGCTAACATGACAAAACAGAAAAATTACAAATGCTAGAGAAGATGTGGGAAAATTGGAATACTAATGCATTGCTGGTGGAGTTGTAAACTGATCCAACCATTCTGGAGAGCAATTTGGAACTATGCCCAAAGGGCTATAAAACTATGCATATCTTTTGACCCAGAAATACCATTTCTAGGTCTGTATACCAAGGAGATCATAAAAATGGGAAAAGGACCCACATGTACAAAAATATTTACAGCAGCTCTTTTTGTGGTGGCCAAGAAATGGAAGTTGAGGGGATGCCCATCAAGTGTGGAATGGCTGAACAAATTGTGGTATATGAATGTGATGGAATACTATTGTTCCATAAGAAATGATGACCAGGTGGACTTCAGAAAAACCTGGAAAACTTACATGAATTGATGCTGAGTGAAATGAGCAGAACTAGGAGAACACTGTACACAGTAATAGCCACATGGTGTGACGGCTAACTTTGATAGACTTAGCTCTTCTCAGCAATGCAAGGATCTAAGACAATTCCAAAAGACTCATGATGGAAAATGCTATCTACATGCAGAAAAATAACTATAGAGTCTGAATACAGATTGAAGCATACTATTTGCTCTCTCTCTCTTTTGTTTCTTCTTTCTTGTGGCTTCTCCCATTGGTTCTAATTCTTCTTTACAACATGACTAATGTGAAAATATGTTTAATATGAATGTATATGTGGAGTCTGTATCAGATTGCACACCATCTTGGGGAGGGGGAAGGGAAGGAGCAGAAGAAAATTTAGAACTCAAAATCTTATGAAAGTGAATGTTGAAAACTAAAAATTAATTAATTAATTAAAAAGAAAGAAAACAATTCTAAGCTTTTGGGAGTGTCAACCATTTTGTAATGTGATGGTACTGAATGGAGAATATAAATGAGGGAAAAAAGTTATAAAAAAAAGATTGTTTTTTTGGTTGAGAACAGGTAATCAATTCCAGATGAGGAACAGAATAGTCCTAATTAGACCCAGATGTAGTGAGGAAATTCCTGGATCACTTATCTATGCCAGACCCAGGTGAGGAGGTTTCCTAATTGAAACCAGAAATTGATTAAGAGTTTGAATTGGTAATTGGGGACCTGGGAATAGGTTCTGAGGGGCAGCCACTGAAGTTGCCCAGGAGCCTTACCTAATTAGGACCTAAAATGACTTACATGTTTGACGCAAGGTCAGAATGAGTCAAAACAGTGGAATAGTACAGGGTATTTTTGTTTATATGTTTATAATCAGTAAGACCACTTAGCCTAAGTGACTCCACACTGGAGTCCTTTCTTAACTACAACATCAAACAATATATTTCAAAAATCACAACAATCACATTTGTTCATTCAAAAAAATTAAAATTTTAAAATTCATTTAGAGGATCTGATCACAATTTGTTTTGGCATTTCTTGAAGCACAGGGCTAAAATCTTTTGGGAAATGTTCAATGCCAGCATCAAAACTTAGGCCTTGGTGTGTGTAATGCTCCTTTTCAAATGACAATGTTTATGTTCATGGTGAGTCTATGGTTCCCAGTAAAAAGCTTAGCCCTCCATCTCTGCAAAAGAAGAATGTGAGATTGGAATTTAGGGTAAACAGATTCATTCAATTATAAACAAGTATTTAGTGAGTTTCTGCCTCAGGCAGTCATTTAGTTCCAGAGTTCTTTCCTTCAGAAGGGAAGGTAGGTATCATTGGTGGAACTGTGAAATGGTTCATCCGCTTGGATTTCAATCTGGAATGATGCCAGAAAAGTGGCCAACTTTCTTTCTGCTCCTCATATACCCCAAAAAAGTCAGAGGCAGAAGCAATGGTCCAATAGAGACTAAAATATTCTTAGCAGCATAGTTTTAGAATCCTCATGCCTGATCCCTGTGACCTCTGTATCCTGTACACACTTGTTTATGGGGGAAGGGGCAAATATCAAAGCTTAAACTACACTAAGACCTTTGGTATACCCATTATATATATTGGAGGAATTAACTTGTCTTTGGGACTTGCCCTGGGGCAGAGCTAGAGACTGAGTAAATAAAACCACACCTCACTCCATCACCTATGGCACCCTATTCATATCTCAGATCATTCTCTTTCCTTTCTCAAGGGGATAAATATGTGATTCATGTAAGCTCTGTAAAGGCTCCCTCCAGTGCTTAGTACAGTCGTAAGTGTTTGGTAAATGTTTGACTGATTCTAAGATTTCTTTACATCCCAAATTCTAGCCCTTATTTACACGTTGGGATTCAGTTTACACAATGATGTCATATTCCTTCCTCCTCACCCCCAACCCCCTAGCTCCCCATCCCTAGTTTCCTAATTCATTAAAACCTTCACTCTACTTCAGCCATACTTGGTGGGGTTAAGTAACTTGCTCAAGGTTACACGGCCAGTCATTTTTATGTGTGGGTGCTCATTTTCTGAGGCTGAATCCGAACTCCAGGGCTAGCCCTCTTACTCACTGTGCCACCTAGCCGTCCCTGGTTAGCTATATTCTTGATCCTATCATCATTCACTAGAATCCTCTCTCTCATGAAAAAATGCTCTAAATCATTACTGATTAGAGAAATGCAAGTTAGAACATCCTCGAGATATCATTTTACACTCACCATAAGAACAACTTTGAATGACTAGTCATTTTGACTAGTATAAATACCCAGATTAACTACAAAGGACCTATGATTTAGAGCACTTTTTTCATATGACTACAAATTGTTTTGATTTCTCCATTGAAAAACTACCTGTTCATATTCTTTGACTATTTATGAGTTGGGGAATGACTCATATTATTATATATTTGGCAAAGTTCTTTATATGTTTGAGATATGAGACCTTTATCTGAGAAACTGTCTATAAAATTTTCCAATCCAATTTTCTGCTTTCCTTCTGATCTTGGCTACATTAGATTCATTTATACAAAACCTTTTAAATTTAATATAACTGAAATTATCCATTTTGCACCTCACACTGTTCTCTATTTCTCATTTATTCATAAACTGTTCACCTATCCATAAGTCTTATAGGTAATATTTTCCATATTCTTCAAATTTTCTTGTAATATCTCTCTTTACGTTTAGGTCATGTATCCATTTTGGCTTTATCTTGGTAAGTGGTGTAAGATATTGGTCTATGCTCAACTTCTGCCAGAATGCTTTCCATCTTTCCTGACAATTTTTATCAAATAACGAATTCTTTAGTTGTGATATATGATTGTGAGGGAATGCTACTATGCTACAAGAAGTGAAAACGTTATTCTGAGGAGTCCAGAGAGTTCACCAGTGTCAAAGGAGTCCATGACACAGAAAAGGTTGAGAACCAAGGCCTTCTCTAGGTAAAAAAACTTGTACTTTTGTGGGAAAATGGAGGTCATCTATGGAGAGCTCGTCCCCAGTTCCACACTTCAAATCTCTGAAGCATCACCAACCTCTCCTCTTCTTTTTTGATTCAGTCTTGGAAGGTGTGATGGCCTTTCTCTTCGCCAATACCAATGATTCTGCTTGTGTCTTTGATACCACCAATCCCAGTCTACTTCCAGAGTTTACCCCTTTGATCCTCCTTTCTTTATCATTTTAAAATTCTCATTACTCCCTGGTTTCCTTCCAACTGCCTATAAGAATGCCTAGATTTCCCTTATCTATCAGAAACCTTCACTTGACCCTCCTCCCTCCTTGAGCTAGTGCCCCCCCCCTCTTCCCTTATACAGTAAAGCTAGGGGGAAAAATACTGTTTATACCTCTGGTTTCTACTTTCTTATCTCTGTCTTCTAAATCCTTTGTGGTGGTGGTGGTGTTCCATCATTTTTTAGTTGTGGCTGACTCTTTGTGACCCCATTTGGCATTTTCTGGGCAAAGATACTGGACTGGATTGCCATTTCCTTCTCAAGTTCATTTTACAGATTAAGAAACTGAGGTAAGTATAGTTAAGTGACTTGCCCAGGGTCACACAAGTGTCTGAGGCCAAATTTGAACTCAGGAAGATGAGTCTTTAAGCCCTTGGTAATTCTGGTTTATGTTATCACTACTTGATTGAAATTGTTATCTCCAAAGTCATTAGTGATCTTGTTAAATCCAGTGACTTTTTCCTAGACCTCTCTCTTGCAGCACTTTGATGTGGTTGGCCACCCTCTCCTCCTGGTTACTCTGTCCTTTATGGGTTCTCATGACACTGCTCTGTTGACCCTTTTTGTCTTATTGTGTGACTCACTTTTATCGGAAGTTTTTTCAGGAGCATGGTCCATATCCCACCCTCTTCATAGATGTGGGGTAGCTGGGTGGTGCAGTGGATAGAGTGCTTATCTTCATGAGTTCAAATCTCGCCTCAGACACTAGCTGTGTGACCCTGGGCAAGTCACTTAACCCTGTTTGCCTCAGTTTCCTCATCTGGGGAAGGAAACTGCAAACCACTCTACTATCTTTGCTCAGAAATCCCCAAACTGAGTCAGGAAGAGTCAGATATGACTGAACATACATTCATGTATCCTGGACCTTCCTCTCTCTTTTCTCTGCACACATTGTTTTGGTGACCTAATAAGCTTCTCTATGCATGTGACTTCCAAATCTACATCTCACAGGATCACAGACCTAGGGTCAGAAGGATCTCAGAGGACTTCTAGTCTAACTTTCTGATAAGGAAACTGAAGCCCAAGAAGGTTCGAGATCTCATCTCTTTTCTAAATTCAAGTCTTGTATCACCAGTTGCCTGTTGGACATCTCTACCTCAATGTCTCATAGGCATCTCAAACTCAACATGTTCATAACAACAGAATTTGTTTTTCTTCCCCCCTGCCCAAATCACCAGTCCCCTCACAACTTCCTTACTTCTGTCCAGAGCAACATTGCTTTTCTAGCCATCTAAGTTTAATTCCTAAGGGTTATCCTGATTCCTTCCCCATACCCAGCTGGTTGTCAGTTCTCATTAAATCTACCACCAATCTCATCATCACTGCCTTCTGTTCCCATCTCTACTCAAGCCCCAGTCGTTCTAGTCCAGGTCCCTGACCCCTCTTGTCTGGGCTGTTGCCTCCTACTCTGTTTCCCTGCATTTGGTCTCCATTGGTCCAAGTCATTCTCCATATAGCTGATACTCCAAAAGCACAGGTCCAGAAACTTCCATAGCTCCCATTTTCAGTTCTGTGTTGCATTTAAAGCCCTTTACGATGTGAGTCCAGACTAATTATCTAGCCAGTTATGCATTATGCCCCTTCAAACACTCTGCCAAGCTGGTCTGTTTAATTAATGAGCATAGTTAAGTACTCACTCTTTTGGGGTACTGGGTTAAGCCCTGCAGATACAAAGCAAAAGCAAAACCCAAAAAAGGCTGGGCCTTCAAGAAACTTACATTCTTGACGCAGTGAGTAGAGTGTCGGAGTCAGAAGGACCTGAGTTCAGATCCGGCCTCAGACACTTAACACACACACAAACAAAAACCTAGCCGCGTGACCTTGGGCAAGTTACTTAACCCCAATTGCCCTCCAAAAAGCAAAAAAGAAGCTTACATTCTAATGAGGGAGGCAATATGTACAAACCAGGACGCACACAATAAAGGAGATGAAGATACAGGGGAGCGAGAAGGTAACCTTAGAGGGGATGCCACTAGAAACTAGGGGGACCATGACAGGCCTCCTGGAGGAGGTGGAGTTTGAGCTTAGCCTCAGATGGACTAAGTCAGAAATTAGGGATTCTAAGAGTTGGAGGTTGGGAGGGAGAACCTTCCAGGCACGGGGAACATGACCAGTGCAAAGGCAAGGAGATAGGAGATGGAGTGTTGGGTATGTGGAAGAGTAGGCAGTCCATGGGAGGCTCAGTGGTGCCATAGTGTATGGAGTGCCAGACCAGATGTAGTCTTTGACTTTCTAACTTTTCAAGTCTGTGTGACTATCCTATATAGGAGAGAGATTTCTTGATTCAATTTAAATGAAATAGATCTATCATTTCCATTCTTTCCCTAAGAGGTGAGTGAAAAAGGATCAAAAATT